>JASAUF010000084.1:57500-125000 GCA_030180095.1 Magnolia changhungtana | reverse complement strand
GTTGGATCTCACGTGTCAAGGGCACAGGAATTGAAATTTCATTGGCCATGTCATGCATGTATAGTGATGTCAGCATAGTAATTAAAAAAATGAAAAAAAAAAAAACACAAAAAACACAAAAAAACAAAAAACAAAAAGTACCTAATTAGCATGGAATTTTACATTTCCATACCTTCATCCCAAAAAAATAATAATAATAATAATCTCGTGCGGCTGCTTTCCATCACAGCCACCGTGCAAGCAAATGAGTGGGTGGCTCAGGTGGGCTCCTTTGTGATGCTTTTGTTAAACCAACTCCGACCACAGGTGAGTCACCCAATCTTAGGCTAATGGTCCAAAGATCAGCTCCATCTATAATTCATGTAGACCACATGAATGGAAGCAGCATTTAGGGATTATAGGTAATCGAATTGCGGGCTTATTTGGATGCTTTTAGCCTAACATTGGGTGACACACCTTTAATTTTACCTCAACATCACTATGGGGCCCACCCGAGCCACCCACCCATTTGCATGCACGCGTCTGTGACAGTAAGGAACTAGTTACCGAATGTAAAATAGAATTTTTGTTAAATTTTAGTTGATGCGGGGACATCAGCATAGATGATGTGGCCAAATGAAACTTCAGGGCATAGGACATTCATGTGACCTCAACACAGACCATCCGCACTTGGCCTACAGAAATTATGCGTATGATGGTTGGTTGGATTGCACTAGCCCATCACGGTTGGCCCCACACAACATGAACATAGAAACATTTATTATTTAAACATATATAAACATATAGCATTAGTTGAGCTTGTAGAGACAACTATTGGGTGTGGGCGTGTTTGATCCATATTTGTCTTACCTTACAAACCTCAGGAATGGTTGGATGCTTATTAAATACTTTAGGTTGTAAAGGGATTATAGGTAATATAATTGCGCATGAGGTTGTCTGGATGCCTGCATTTGTCTTAGAAGGTTTAAAGGTTGAAAATACATTGCTACTTTTAGTTGTAATCTAAATCCCAGCAAAAATCTAAGTTTCATATTATAGATAAAAAATTTTATGACCAAATGGAGACACACTGGTTGATATACACTTGTGATGTATGAGGCCCACGGTAATATGTACAGTACATCCTGTTTGTTCATCATGTCTTCTTTTTTTTTTTAATGCTTTTCTATTATCTTAAATTTAAAATTTTTAAAAAATAATAATTAAAAAAAAAGCAGTGTAAATTGCTCATCACATGGACCACACAAGAGGGAAGGATAAGACAGGAAATCCACCATTAAAAACTTTCAGGTTGCATTTGGTGCCTAAAGTGGTAGTGGACATCTAATATGTGCATTCATGATTTGATGCTCTTGTAAATTTCCAATTTTCATGGGATTCACCGCCCTAAGCTCTATGTGGTATGAATACCTGCTTTATACATTAAAATACTTTACAAGTTAACTAAGCATATAATTTATTTACCCGTGAGATTATCACTTAAAACTCCAATAGAATAGCATGTAAACAGTTTAAACTCTTCTTTACTGTAAATTGTTTAAAACTTAAAAGTTTCCGGGCGTCTAAATAACCATTTATAGTATTGAGAGTATCATAGCTACCAAATACAACAAATCTGACTTGCTTGAGTCTACCAAAATAGGCTGGTCTAATGCATTTGAAACAGAAAACCCCCTCTTAACTAAGGGCGTTAAGAGCCCAGGTTAGAGCCAAGCCAAGCAAAGCTTTGTCCAATCCCAGCCTCTATCATTCAATGTAGTCCGAACTTGGCCTGGACCCGTGAGGGCCAAAATAATCTAGACTGAGCCCAACTCGGCATGTTTATAGAGAGCCAAACCCAAGCCTGAGCTGGTGATTGTGACTGTTAATCTGGTGGACCAAAGCGTGGATGGGATATATATAGACAAGATGGACTATGGACAAAAAGTTCCAATTATTTTGGGAAGGTTTTGCTTGAGCTAGAGGCCTTGATGAGGAGGCTAGGCTTTGATTAATCCAGGGGCTTTGGAAGGTCAGGATTGGAGGATTGGAGGACGATTCAGCAGTGGGATAGGAGGAAATGGTGGGGTCCACCAAAGTGGGGTTGGAGGATTTGAAGTCCTGCGATGGAGGAGCTTCTGGACTTCCATGGCATGGTGTTTAAGGATGTATATATACGATGTAGCCCTGAGGATATATTCAACGTAGCCTTTGTCATCTTCCCCTTCGAAGGGTGATCTACGGTTTGGATGGACTTAGGGTTTCCATGGGTACGGTTAGTGATGTAGAGCAGATCACGGATAGTTTCATGGCCAAGATGGATCAGAAAAGGCGCGGTTGACGACAAAAGTGATCCGGACCGTCAGACCTTAAATTGGGGGTATCTTGCAATGTGGAATGAGTAATTCAACGTACCATATATGATTTTGGGGTAGGACAAGAGCTACTTTAGCCACCCAACCCTGCTATACCGAGTTATACGCCGAATTCGTGAAATACCATCATATCGACGGTCAAATTTCTATTTTATTTTCAATTTTGCTATTTATAGTAAGTTTTAGTTTAAGTATAACTCTTCATCAGTTGGGCTTTAGGAGTTTTACCCAACATGAAAAGCGCTTAATAACATCATGGTGAAGCCAAATAGGAAACTTACTATTTTTGGCTAAAAACCATGTGCACTAGTAGACATCACGATCGTCTATAAATAGTAAACTTACTATTTATTGTAAGTCATGATTTTTAGGAGTTTTAATTGTAGTTTGATTCCAAAATTTCTTCCATGGCTTAGTATCCCTATTTAAAGGGGTGTAAACTCGTTTGTTGAGATCATCAATTAAATTATGAATTTTCTAGAAATTATTTCTATTTTCTTTTCCTCAGGGATTTGAGGTCTCACTGTGAGGAGTATAAAGAAGTTCCGTGGATTTGGAACAGTTATCCCCCAAGGAAGACGGTGCTTGACCTCATATCTTTCTGCAAGTTAGGTTGTGGTTGTATTGGCTGCAAGCGGAACGTAGGCGCTGTAGGTGTGTGTTGACCATGCACTCTCGCGTCGTGTAATGTCGTATGTATGATAGAGATAGAGGTGGTGTGGTGATTGATCTCAATGCTAATGGTTATCCCCAACAAGGTTCAACGAATGAATGAAGCTATGATCGTACCCGGATAGAGGAGTACTGAAACTATTAGGTAATATTCGAGAACAAGCCAAATAAAGCCCCAGGCCCGGACGGCTTTCAAGTGAACCTATTCCGGGACTACTTGAAACGAGATCTAGTGGAATTTAGGAGAAATGGGACGCGGGGTCAGTAAACTCATAATTTCTCTCCCTGATCCCAAAGGAAACCAGACCTGATAAGTTAGAGAGATTCAGACCTTCCACAGCGACAAAGGTCATAGCAAACAGATTGGGGAGAAAGAACTTCATTCACCTCGTTAGCCCTGTCACTAATAGGGGTTTTAAGCTGGCTGCTATAAGTAGCGTGCAGTGTACTAGTGAATAGGAAAAGCGGATTGAGATTACTAATGAGGGATGGAGGTTGAGGATAGTGTTGGGATGCCTTGCACAAAACATGTTCGGTGCCTTGCCCTTGTCTCCATCACCTGATACTGCAAATGATGGGAATCCTATCGATGAAGAAGAGGCATGGGCATCGCCTCTCGATCCAATCCGTCTTCCCTGGCCTCCCCAACAAACTGTTGATATGAAATCAAGGTTAAGGTTTGGAGTTCTGGTATGAGAGAAGGTAGGAGTATTATATTTTAAAAAATGGACCGGGCATACAAGCGTTTGAGCATTTACGTCCAAGCATGGCCCGGTTTTGAAACAGGTTTGATTTTTAAGCTCGAGCCCGGCCTTTGAGCTTGTACCCTGACCCAAGCCCGATTGAAGGCAGGTCATACCTGCAAACCTGGCTCATTGACACCCCTACGCCTTTGATCTCGGTAGGCTGCGGTCAGAAAAGAAAAAGGAAAAGGAAAGGATACAGAGGGACCAGCTCCGCTGGGACTCCGGAGAGAAGTACTTGTGCTGGAAAGTGGGGTACACTAGATGAAAAACTGGGAAAGAAATAACTACAGTTGAAACCTTCCTGGGCTCCGCCTTGATGTTTATATGACATCCAAACCGTTTATAAGGTCACTCTAACTGGGATGAACGGAAAACATAAAAATCTTAGCCTATACAGAACTTTCGTGGCCATACGAGTGTTTCAACGGTGGAGCACTGTTTCCTTTCGTGTAGCCCACTTGAGTCTTGAATCCAGCTCGTTTTTTGTCAATTGACCTAAAATGAGTTCCAAAAAAGGATGGATGGAGTGGATTTCTTACAAACATCATGGTGGGGCCCACCTAGCTTCCCCACGCAGTAACTTGATGCAAAAGGCTTGCTTGGCTGTCCTGGTCCAGACTGGTCCGTCCAACCGCGGAGTCCAGTTAGGATGTTAAGGGGGGTGGGGATGATTTTAAAACATTGGTTAGTGCCTTGCCTATTGTTATTCAGCTATGCTCGGCCAAGATATTGGTAAGATATTTATCATTGTTATAAGCTATACTTGGGCAAGTGATTGATAAGATGTTGCCCATTGTTATTAGTTATACTTGGCCCCAGATAATGTTATCAGCTTTTATTTATCAAATGGTAGTTATTTGATACTCTGACGGTTGCTTGATGCGCAGGCAACCAGAAATTGTAAACATGATGTACATTAACTCAATTAAACTGATTAATTTGGGAACCGACCGTTGCCACTCATACCGTCCCAGCGTCAGATTGCATGAGCAATTCTAACCTATGATTCGCAGAACCTTGTTTGTGAAAGAAGGGTAACTTTGAACAGTTTAATAAATAGTCAAATTTATTTTATTTTATTTTTTGGTTCATGACACGTCTAAAGTTGAATTAGATAGGACCCGCAATTTGGACAGTTTTATTTGAATTACTTCTATGCCACGTATTTAATTTCCAAGTGCCTGCGAGTCATCCATCAAAGATTTTAATTTCCGTACGTTGTCGAAACTTGAAAAGACAGGAATAGAAATTTCATGCAAAATGTAGACGGCAAGCATCCTTGCCCATCTAAACCGTTGAGTCAATGGGACACCTCTTCCATAGTTTGTGAAAACGGAACACCTCTTGTCGATGATGAAAATTAAAAAAAAAAATAATAATAATAATAAAAGTCCAGAGGAGGGCAAATAAGGGCACGACATTGATATCATGTTTGGAGGGTAAGGTTGAGAAAATGGATGATGGTACGGACATGCATTGGCAGGATATCTCATTCATTCAAGGGTGAATGAATTTCATCAAATCTGGACGGTCCAATTGACAGATCACACACTGACTGAATCATCGGTGTGTTAAAAATACAGCTATTGAATTAGTCCCAAGGCGCAAGGGTACGAAGCTCGGCTCATGCCCCCCACCAACTACTACAGTACGAGCGCTTGGATTTTTTCTACACCATCCTCTGGCGCCATTGTAAACAAGGAAGATAGAGAGAGAGACGGTATGATGGAGCGAACGACGACTTTAAAAAGTGAGAATAAACAAACAGAATACCTGTGTGTATTTTTTTTTTTTTTTTTTTTTGTTTCAAGTGAGCAAGTTAAACTAGGAATTATCGCATTTTTACTCGGCATCAAATCCAATACATTGATAGAGAGAGGATTTGAAGAAAAGAAGCTACTAGTAATAAAAGGGAAGATGATGGTGTTGGTTGGTGGAGCAGCCCAGATGAGGTCATGTGTACTGTACGGGGAAGTCGGGTGGCGTAGGAGGGACGCCGAGACGCCACGAAAGGAAAGGGGAGGAGTCTCCATCATGGCCGTCATCTTCGATGAGCCTGAATTCAGCTGGAGAAATGGCGGTGGCCGGTCTCTGCGGCTGTGCGGCATAAGTCCATTGGTGGTGATTGATCAAGTGGTGGTGGTGGTGGTGCTGCTGCTGTGGTGTCTCCAATGCTGAGGTGGTGGCACGCCTTTCTTCCTTCTTGTAACGGATTCCACATGCATTACAAAGGGACTGAACATTTACAACAAACAACAAGAACAACGAATCCATCCGTCCGTTAGTAGTGAATATAAATAAATCCAGGCAAAGACAAGAAATGGATATTAGAATGTAAGGAAACCTTTGGGCCTCTGGGTCCATTCCTCCACAGGGGTGTAGAGGTGGTGTCGCAGTTGGCGCACCTCCGAGGAGCAGCGAGTCGAGTGTCGCCAACGCTGCTGCTGCTGCTGCTGCTGGGTCGAGCTCCTCCACTCTTTTGACAACTTGATAATGGGGGTTGCTTTGAATGGAACATGTCCCAGCACAAATGAGACATGCAGGAAGAGGAGGAGGAGCGTTGGGAGATGGCTTGTGTTTGGCGTGTAGAAGGCGTTCCTAGAGAAAGAGTGCAATCCACCATAGACGATGAAGCCAAAGGGTCGGTATCTGGTGTTTGGGTGGGATTGCTAATCTTATTTGGCAATGGAGTGAATAAAATAGACAAGGAGCTGCCGCAAGAGCATGGCCCCACCATGTTCCCATGAGAGCCGCACCGGTGCATACCTTCTTCGTTTTCTTCTTTCCTCAACTTTGATAAACTCGATAGACAGACAGATGGGGGAGTTGAGCTGAGCAATTATGGGATGACTACATCACTTGTTGACATTTTAAAGCGCTATTAGTGGAGTGGGGTCCTAGTAGTAACTAGTACGTAAGTCAAGGAACAAGTGCAAGAAAGAATGAAATCAGTAGCAAATCACAGCACTAGCTAGGATTTTTGTAATAATAATGAAATAAAACAAGAAGAAATGGGAGAGAGAGAGAGAGAGAGAGAGAGAGGAGAAGAAGAAGAAGAAGATGCAAAGACCTACTACTACGCTGGTATTAACAAGGCGCAGGTAGAGATGAGATATTCCTATATTGAGGAGTATGGTATTCCAGGATGTCGGCAAAGCTATAAGGAGGAGTGAGAGGATCCCACAATTCTCAAGTCAGTCAGTAAGTCAGTCTGTAGGTGAGGTTTGGAATGGGGTTGATATGGGCTGGACCTTGCCTTCCATCTCCTCGTCCTTATATATTATATACTAATATTAACTAAGTGTTAATTCATAATTAATTAATTAAAATGAAAAGACGTGGACGACACTACATTCATGAGTGAGAAAGAGGCGCACCGAACAATGTGAATGGTCAGAGAGGCAGATGGGTTGGTCATTGGGTGGTCAAAAGAACCCACGTGACTCGCGGAACAGTCTTCCAGGATCTGCCTTCGGCGATCACGAGGCAAAGCCAAGACATGAAACTTGTGTCCGTATCCGTATCTTTGCAGGTCGGGTCTCTGATGCCTTCGCATCTCTCCCTCCAAGGAAAGTGAATGGGGATCTCAATGTCTCTCTCTCTCTCTCTCTCTCTCTCCCGTTCGTTGTCTCCCCCGTCAAATCCCTCTCTCTCTTTCTCTCTCTCTCTCTCTCTCTCTCTCCCTCCCTCTCACGTGCCCTTCCCCTTCCGTACAATGTCGGTCACGTGACATCCGGCTTCAAGGACGAATGACCCCTTTTGAAATCCAGCCTATTTTATCTGACCATCCGAAAGTGTCTGTTGCATATATGGACCGTTGATCATCCTTGGTCTTTATCAGACGGCTCAATGGCCACTGCTCGAGATCGTTGGTCTGGTGTCCGAGTGAAACTGTTAAAAAGAAGGAAAAGGGCCATCTATTTTTCCAGTCCGCAGACATTGGTGGATCGACCCATGTTGGGACCCAGAAAGATCACCCAGGCCACGTGGGAGACGCTAACCCCTACCATTTGCCGAATAACATTTCACATGTAAGAAAAAGGATTTGCAGAGTATACAGCCATTAAACACGTGGCATTAATATATTGAAATGCAAAGCGTTGGAGCCCACAGTTAATGGGTCACGGAACAATATGGATGACACCAACGAACGGTCCAATGGGTAACGCATGGCCGTCAGATGGATGGTTGAAATTAATAAAGTAAAAAACAAAAAAAAAAAAAAACAAGGCATATAGTCCAAGTTGAGCAAGAATCCAGATCAGGTTCAAGCAGTCAAACATGATATCTGGGGCCATGTCATTGAAATACGTGTATGCCACGTATAATGGGTGTTGGAAATCTAATGGATTGTCTTCGATCTCATAAGTGGGCGCTGGGGTCATGATTATGGTCACCGGCTGGAGGCGAATCCAGAACTCATCATCATGGCCCGTCCTCCCTTGACCGGTCGAAGATCCTTTGGCAGCAGAAGAGAAAAGGGAGTGAGAGAGAGAGAGGATTCCCCACCCTTCCCTTTGATTAAAGGCAAAAGCAACCGATATACCGCAATCATCATCAAAGGCAGCAACTCCTATCAGGGGTGTTGGGCTGCACCGTTTCGGTTCCAACCTCCATTCCATTACACCCTATAAATAAATAAACAAACAAACGTGCTCAACCCTGTTTTTTGAATCGCATCCTTGGCTTTCCACTTATATATATATATATATATATATATATATACACCAACCATCCATACTGTCCCTCAGATAGGGATGCCCCAATAATCTCTCAGATTGGAAGATATCCTAACCATCCAACCCTTTTTGCCCTTTCCCATCGTTCCATGGATATTTTTGGAGAATCGTCCATCTACAGTGTGGCCCACAAGGACCAACGGGCTCGATCACTGAACCGTGGCCATGAGTGTCCAACATATTCCTGGAGAGATTTGAGGATACAAAGGCAAAACGCAAGACATGAAAATAATAAAATTAAATAATAAAAGAAAAGGGATCCTCTCCGACTCATCATGATTGACAAAGCCAAAGCCCAAGTTGCTGGCGCGCGCGCGAGAGAGAGGATCGGGACCCAATCCCTTCTTGAGATTGGCGTCCGTTCGTAAAATAGGGAGGGATTGGGATTGGTTTTGGCGACTACCGCTTTCCAAAAGATGCTGCTCTTCTCTGCTTTGTGAACAGCAACGATTAACCTCTCTCTCTCTCTGCCGCAGGATGCCATCCTTGCCAGCAAACATCGGCGGCTAGGGTGGGCCCCGCCGTGATGCTTTTCTGAAATCCAGTCCGACCATCAGATGCGTGACTCATGTTAGCCGCTCAAAAATCTGGCAGATCTATGATTCAGTTCAGCCACAGGCTCACCAGTTGATTTTTGACAGGGCCAACGTGGGACTCCGATTCGGTAGTGACCCCTCTAGTGCTGAGCTCGGTACTGGTAGTTGAAGAAAGAAAGCTCTGTGGGTCACACCATGATGTATTTCTATAATCCACACCGTCAATCCATTTATTCAAATCATTTTATTGTTGGAGTCCAAAAATGAGACAGATAAAAAATTCAGGTAGACGACACTATACGAAACAGTGGCGATTGAATGCCCACAAATGAAAACTTCTTGAGGTCAACAGAGTTTTTCCGGCACCGATCAGTACGAGTACTGGAGGGGTCACTACTGGTGATGTTTACGTAGAATCTACTCCCACCATCAAATGACTCACCAAAACTAGGCATAGGCCCAACATCATGCTCATATGCGATTCTCATGGGACACACCAGCTAAAATAGTTTGGCCGTTAATTACCTTCCTTTACACCTTTCCTAATTTTGTGGGCCCGCTTAAAACATGATTGGGCTTAACATTGAGTGATGCACCAAATGATTGGTGTGGATGTTATATGGACACACGTCAACTCAATTTGGTAATTGCATGGGACATCCGACCCTTTCAATAGATTGGCCCATCCGAAAGTCAGGCCCATCAACTCATCATGTGTACCACACTTGGTTTTTATGCTATTTATCTATGGTTATACACTTTTATTTTGTTATTTATCAATGTCCCATGAGGTCGAGCTTCGTGGACCCAGCTCGTGGACCCCGTTGTGATGCGTGACAAAAATACACTCGATCAGTTAGATGCACCCCTCTTTTATGGAACACGGCCTAGAAATCAGGCCAATCTATTACTCAGGTGGGTCACATCATAGACAATAATTGAAATGTGTTGTGCATATGCCTATTCTCCAAAGTCTAGAGCAGGAATTAGGACATTGTCAAGCCAACCGGGGCAGCTCGGAGACTTTCAGCCATGAGACCATAGCAAAATAGGGGACCTGTTGGCCCAAGTCAATCTGACCGACAATTCGCTAGTCCAACCGATGGACTCCAATTAAGTTACACGATTTTGCGTAAATCGGGGTATTTAAGACTAATCACAATTAGGGCTTGGTAATATGAATGTTTTCTTTCTAAGGGCAAGAGTTTTGCAAGGCGAGAGGGCTCTTCTATACTTATAAGGGTTTCAAAAAGGATTTTCTCGAGAGGCTAGGATTTTCTTAGGTGCGCATCGTAAGGAGAGATTGGGTGATTTTGTAATTGAAGAATGTGAGTGATGATGGAGATCTCTATTGCTTTGTACTGTAGTTTTTTTACCGTAAGGGTTTTCCACGTAAAATTAATGTGTTCTATGTTTGTTTACTTGATTTTTTTTTTTTTTGTTATTCTAGTTATTTTGATTGTTCTGTCTTCATTACACGATTAATGGTGATATTAGATCCAAATTTCTAATACTTGTGGTTGATATAGGTTTGTTGTGTCTTAGAATTACATCAAAGTGATGTGAGATAAGAGTCGGTTAACTTCAACAAAGTAGTATCAAAGCGTCAGGTTAAGGACTTTCGAAAATTCAGCAAAGATGTCAGGGTTGAAGTTCAATATATATAGAAATTTAATGGGAAGAGCAGTTTTAGTTTGTGGCAGCGAAAGGTTAAGAATATTATAGTGTTACATGGGTTGAGCAAGGCATTGATGGAGACTAAACTAGAGAAAATGTCGCATGATGACTACAGTGAACTCGGGGAGAAGGCTATGAGTACTATCCATATCTATCTATTAGATGAAGTTATGTACAACGTTTTAGATGAAAAATCTCCCTAGAGATGTAGAAAAAACTAGAAAACCTATACATAGTGAAGTCCCTCACTAACAAGTTGTTTGTGAATAAACAACTTTTCGGACTATGGATGAAGGATCCAATCTCCTAGAGCACATGAAGTCATTTATTAAGGTATATAATAAGTTGTTAAGGCTCGGAGTGACGATCGAGGATGAAGATAAAACAGTACTACTTTTAACATCACTTCCCATATCATACGATCATCCTATCACTACTCTACTGTATGGGAAGAATGCAGTGAAGTTGGAAGAAATCACCACCGCTCTCATTTCTAACAAGATGAGAAAGAAGAAAAGCAACGAGGACTCTCGGGCGGAAGATTGCGAAAGGGGGTCAAGGACGTAGGAGATCCGTGCAATGATCTCGGTCTGATAGGAAGAAAAAGTCTAGATCGATATCAATGTTAAGGATGGATACTTCTATTATGGCATGAAGGGGCACTTCAAGAGAGATTGTCATAAAATGAATGATGACATAGAAAGCAAAGGTAAAAGGAACATGGACGAATCGGCTAGCGTAGAAGAAGAGAGCTCAGAAAGAGATCTCATATCGGTCTTCTCAAGTGCGAACCATCTTTCAAATACTTAAATACTCGATTCAGGATGTTCATATCATATGTGTCCGAATAAGATTTAATTCGATACCTACAAGTCCTATGATGGTAAGATTGTTCTGATGAGAAATAACGTAGCATGCAACACATTAGAATAAGGACTATCAAACCAAAGATGTTAGATGGAGTCATACAAAATTTTAGGTGATGTCAAACATTTTCCATATCTAAAGAAAAACTTGTATCCTTGGGTGCTCTAGATACAAATGGGTGTACAATATTCATCACATCTGGTGGTGTAATCAAGGTCACATAATATGCAATGGTGTTAATGAAGGGACATAAGACGGAATATTTGTACAAGTTAGTTGAGAGCACAGTTATAGGTGAGGCTGTTATCACCTCACCCACAGAATCCAGCACAGATGACACTACTTTGTGACATATATGGTTAAGGCATATGAGCGAGTGGGGCATGATGGAACTTCATAAATGGAAGCTGTTAAAAAGAATTAAGGCATGCAAGGTGAATTTCTACTAGCATTGCATCTATGAGAAGAAGTGTAGGGTAAGGTTTAAGTCTACCACACATACTAGTAGCGAAGTGCCCAATTACATACATTTCGATGTTTGGGGGCCAATGACATGCAGTACCTTTTAAGGGAGAAGCACAATACTTCATGAGCTTCATAGACGATTACTCGAGAAAGGTTTATGTCTACTTCTTAAAGTACAAGTTTGAGATGTTTGCCAAGTTTAAGGAATGAAAGAAAGAAGTAGAGAAGCAAATAAAAAAAAAAAGAAAGAAAAAAAGTTAAGTGTCTCAGGTCAGATAATGATACATAATATAGAGAGGCGGAATTCATGAAATTTTGTAAGGAACAAGACATCACAAGACATTTATCAACTCTAGGAAACCTACAATAGAATGGGGTGGCAGAAAAGATGAACAAAATTGTATTGGAGAAAGTGAAAAAAATATCATTGCATGCAAAGCTACTTAAAAGCTTATTGGCAGAAGCGGTTAACATAACATGATATATTATAAATCGGTCACCATCTACTGCTTTGAACTTCAAAGTTGCAAAGGAAGTTTGGACAGTAAGGACATTGATTACACAGCGCTGAGGATATTTAGGTGTCCAACATACATTCATGTGTAAAGTGGACAAAAAGACGAAATTAGATCCAAAATCTAGAAAGTACATCTTTATCGGTTATGAGAAAGGTGTTAAGGGTTATAGGCTTTAAGATATGTGTCTCAAAAGGTAGTCATTAGTATAGATATCATCTTCGATGAAGGCATCTATGTTGAAGGACAATATGAACATTACAGAGAAGTCAAAAACATATGATGAGATAGAGAGATTATCAGTGCAGGTGAAGCCGTTTGAGCAAATTACTAAATGCGAAATTCAGCAAGAGCAAGAAACCGACCAAAACAATTAACATGATGCCCAGGAGAATATAGTTGTTGAAACCTTTTCCTATAAAATGAGCATTCGGTTCTTAGGCAAATTGATGGATTTTTTGTGCAATTAGATCTTAGGTGATCCCCCACTCATATCCCTCATCCTATGACTCTAACAAAAAATATTCAAGTCATCTTCCTTGTAATTTATCACTTGAATTAACATTATAAGCTCCCTTTAAAGATGAACTTGATCTCCTCCATTTTCTAGAGATTATACCAAAGCTTATTGGTAAAACCCTTATTTAAACCCTCCAGAACACTCGTCTAGGTGAATCCCCTAAGAAACCAATTATCCCTTAGTTGTAAGAGATTTCACCATCCTCCATTGCTTTGGTCACCTCATTAGCACTTCACATGCAACGCAAATGTTCGTATGAGCTGAAGCGTCGATATCAACAATCGGGAGAGCACAAAGAGAGTTGATTGAATCATGGGAAAGCATCGATCAAGCAACCCAAGCAAGGCGCATCAACAGACTCAATCCAACAAATAAGGTTGTCAATTTAGAGTCCATACACTGTTTCCTTCTATAGAATTGAGAGTAAGAGTTTGTGATTCAAAATCGATAGGTTCTTGTGTAAGACCTAGGCTCTCGTGTATGGTCAAATTCACCGGACACGGGTGCGTACGTGTTGGTCTCCATGGGGAGCCTCCAACGGAAGTGTACATAGGGTCATGGATTAAGACCGCTGGTAATTGTTGGTTGGCTGATAGAAAACCAACTTAATCTCTATGAGAGTAACCGACATAGGTGGAAACATGTTCCTCCAATACAAGAGTGTACAGGTAGGTTCTTATATATGACTGTTGGTGGTTGTTGGTTAGCCAATAGAAAATCATCTAAGTCTTCGCATGAGCCACTAACATGGGTAAAAATGTGTTCCTGTTATATGAGAATTTACGTGTACGTTATTAGTTAGCTTAGGAGAAACCATTGTAAAGGAGAGATGAACCTGTTTTAAAACCTTCGATAGTGAATACTAGTACACTTGAGGAGAGTGCGTCCATTGGAAGTGGAGTAGGGAAACTGAATCATATACATGTTTGTATTTGTGATTGTCATTTGAATACAATTCTATTCATGCTTATGTGTTTGATCAGTTCAATCATATGGATGCTTGAATTGGATTGTATGCTAGGTACTTAACTTGCAATACACACACAAATTCACTATCTCTTATGGACTAGTTGCTTAATTGGTATATCTCTTGTAGTCTATGTGATTGGACTCACTTTGGTTTCAAAGTCTTAGTGGTAATTTCACTTATTAGTTTTAATTGATAAATTATATAAATTAAGCAAAGAATTTTTAATTGGTCCTAATCACCCCCATCTAAAATATAGCTATAATTCTATGGTTCCATCAAGCTTCCGCACGCACCATCGTAAATTATTCTAAGCAATTTTAGAAAGTGTTAAAAATGTTCCATATGGAAGGTGTGAAGCCAATTATCACGCTTCTAGCAAGTCACTTTAAGTTGTTAGGCAAGTCATGTCCAAACACAGAAGGGGAGATTTCAAACATACTATGTGTGTCATATGCGAGTATAGTTTAAGAGTCTTATGTATACAATGGTTTGCACGAGACAAAATATCTCATAGGCAATTAGTGTGGTGAGTAGATATCTCACGGAAAATTAATGTGGATTCTTAGGTATCTCAGGGGCACAATCGACACTAAGATCATGTTCAAGGGACATGGAGCTTCAGGTGAAGTTGCAGGCTACGTGGATGAAAACTATGCAGGTGATTTAGACAACAGGCGGTCCACTACGGGATATATTTTCACATTAGTAAATAGATCGATATATTAGTGATCTACGCTACAGTTTACAATGGCGTTGTCTACATCCAAGGCAAAATATATGGTTGCAATGGAGGCATCAAATGAGGCATTATGGTTAAGGGGTCTGATAGTTGAACTTAGGTTGAAGTAAGAGACGATTCGGTTACATTGTAATAGTCAGAGTGTTATCCATCTAGCATTGAATCAAGTGTATCATGAGAGAACCAAGTACATTGATGTGATGTTTCATAAGATACGAGAATTCATTACTTCAGGAGAGATTCTGTTTCAGAAGATTCACTCGGATGAAAATGTTGTGGATATGTTAACAAAGCCAGTGACCACGGACAAGTTCAACCACTACTTGAGCTTGATTAATCTCACTAGACATTAATGAGATTAGGCACCTTGTACAAGGGTGTGGGTGGAGCTGCGTGCGTTCCATGTGGAGGATGCAGGGAGCAGTCTACACTTAAGGCGGAGGCTAGCATGGGAGATTTTTAGGGTGACTTGCCATAATACAAGTCAGAAGGGAGATTGTTGTGCGGATGTCTTGGATTTTGCACAGTCTGATCGATAGTGTGGAGACTTTTGGCCAATAGACAATTAGAGCCGGGTAGAATCCGACACGATCCGGCGAATCTGACCCGATCCGGTGGATCCGACCTGACCTGATCTGAACTGAACCGATGGATCCGACTTGATCTAAACTGAACCGAAGGCCTGGATGGGTGCGAATCGAGTAGGACCATCCATATCCAATCGTACATCGGATCGAGTTCGGATCGTGGTCAATCCGGACCATTCCGATCTAAAATCCGAACGAACCCTAACCCCTTTTTCTCTACCCGAAGGAGGTGTCGCACCCACCCATCTCTCCTCCTTTCTCTCCCTATTTTGCTCCCAATTTCCCTCCTCTCCTTCCTTCTCTTCTCCTCTCTCCTTCTTTCTCTCCCAGTTTCCCATATCTCCTTGTTTCTCTCCTCCTTTCTCTCCCTCTCTCTCCCTAGACTCAACTCGATCCGACTCGATTTAGTTTCCCAGACCGAGTCAGACTCGGTTCGGGTTAAGCCAGTAAGGATTTAGATCAGGTCGAGTCAACTTTGCTAGACTCAGTCCCGGATCGGATCGAGTTTGGGTTAGGTTCTTGAAAAATCGAATCGAGTCGAGTTGGACCCAATCCGGTCCAACTCAACTCGATGCCCACCTTTAGAGACAATAGAAGGACAAGGGACCTGCCGGCCTCGGTCGGTCTGGTCAACAACGCATTGTCGGTCCAACAAACGATTCACAAGTCTGATCAACAGACTCCGATTAAGTTATATAGTTTTGCACAAATTAGGGTATTTAAGCCTAATTATGATTAGGGCTTGGTAATATAAGTGTTTTCTATCTAAGGGCAAAGGTTTTACAAGGTGAGAGGGTTTTTTTACACTTGTAAGGGCTTGGGAAATGATTTTTTCAAGGGAATAGAGTTTTCCTATGTACACATCGCAAGGGGAGATCGGGCGATTCTATAATCGGAGAAGGTTAGTAATGTAAACTCTGAGGCTTTTGATTATAGTGGAAATCTATGTCGCTTTGTGCCATGATTTTCTCCCATAAGGGTTTTTCACATAAAATTGGTGTGTTCGGTATTTGTTTGCTTATTTTTTTTTTAGTTATTCTAGTCATTTTGATTGTTCCATCTTGGTTAAACGTGCTTCCACAGAGCACACAAATTAACTGTGGTATTAGGTCTGAACTTCTAATACCTTGGGTTGATCTAAGTTCGTCGTGGCTTTGATTTACATCAAAGTGGTGTGAGATAAGATCTAGTTAACTGCAACAGAGTGGATATTCACCCCTTAAAATCTTCATGATTTCTTATAGGATCCACTAATATGTGGTTTAGAAATCCAGCCCATCCATTATGTGTCCCACCTGGATGAGGGGTCACATCAAATTTCAATTGTATCCAAAACTCAGGTGGGCCCCAACAAGTGCTTTTAGATGTTCTAGGCATGATTTCACACTTACAGATGGTGTGACCCACTTGAGTTCTAGATACAGTTTATTAAAGGGAAAAGGTGTTATGAGGTCGAGCTGTGTGGCCCCTAACATGATGTGTGGTAGACATCTACCCCACCAATCATATGCACCCTTCCTAAGTTTGCCATATAGATCATGTCTTAAGTTTTCCTAGATTAAGCGATCCAAGTCATCCAACGTTTGGTCCTTGCATGGTTGAACTGAAACAATGCTAGGGGTTATTTCAGGGTATCCTCAAATAGGGCATTCGATGCTTAAACACTATTTTGAGCCAAATGCCCCTTGTGCGTGAAATTCATTTTTGTTTTGTGCCAATTCCCCTTGTGCGTGAAAATCATTTTTGGATAAATTGTCCAAATGGGACTTATACTGCTTTTTCCTCAACCATGGGTCAATTACAATAGAAATTTGTTTAGGTTATTAAGTTCAAGATCATACCATTTCTCACTACGACAAAACAGGGCATCGCTGACGTTTGGGGATCCTTTGCCGGCTGTAATTAACTAAAATCGGGCGTTGGCCAAGGATCTCTAAAAAAAAAAAAAAAAAATTTTAAAAGAAAAAGCCTGTAGCTACCAATTTAAATCATTGGATTATATGTGAGATTTTGTATTCCACGTAATGGGAAATCTGTGTTATATATCCTTTTGCAGTTTACTAAATCTTCTCTTTTTCTTTTACTCTTTTTGTTGATTGTCAGATGTAAGGTAACACTCTAACCTTTGGCTGTAGTTCTTTTTCTTCTCTTTTCCTCCACATGCAAGGTAACACTCTAATGTTTGGCTGTAGTTCTCTTTGTTTTTTTTCTTTTCAATTTGATTCTACTTGTACCATTGGAATTTTCCTGAAGTGAATAGGATTGTCATGGAGGGACAATCTTATGCACATGGTTCCACCCAATACACATAAATGCCCCAAAGGGTAAGCAAAGAAGCAGGCAATGTCGCAGAGGGGCACCTATGAAAGGTCATGCTCATGTAGTTGGGACTTGAGAGGACAAAATAGTAGGGAACCCACATGCAATAAGCATGTTTAGTTGCACTTATCCTCTTAGTTAATCATCAAAAACGAGTCTGGTTTTACTATTGGACAGTTTTGTAACATTTTCTTTTTTTCATATATATGGATTCTTTATCTTTTTACTCATATATTTCGTTTCCTTGGGCATGTAGTCTCTAACCTAAGATTGGGATGACCCAGCACCCTTTAGTTAAATGATTGACATAAATCACTTTTGTGAATGCTTCTAAGTTTGAAATGGGCACGGTTCTTCCATACTATCTTATTGGTTGACCATCTACGGAGGTCATTGGGCTTCAATTTATGAAGCTATCTGAATAGAAAAAATAAGCAAGATCCTACAAACAATCAAACAGAGAGCCATCATCATCATTGAAGCCTATCAGAGCTGATTTAGGCGGGCTACATGAATCCTTTTATGCTATTCCACTCTATTAAGGGCCATAAGGTAGATCATAGGTCCAACAAACAAGGAGTGTGGCAACAAGAGGAGAGACCATAAAATAATTCCCAAGAAGCCGTCTATTTGATGGTGCAGATGCATGCTTGTTTTTATTTTACAAAGCATGCTGATGTCAGATCTGCAAGTTCAATATGTTACTCCATTTGTTTTTTTTTTTTTTTTTTTTTTTTGGGGGGGGGGGGGGGGGGCAAATTTGTCATTTTTATGTTCAACCACACAAGCACTTCCGGATAAGCAATCGACTTATTGAAGGTATGGACCTATTTTGCATTCTCTATAGGCTTACAATGTATTACTGATAGGTATTTTGGCTATTATAGATATTTTCTATATGGAATATATCTGCCTTAGACAAAATCATTTTGAAGTACCTCTTGTTGTCAGCCTGAGGTTTTGTTGTTTTTGGTGTACACTTGGTGTTCAATAGATAGCATGCCTGATATCTTTTCTTTTCTCCATTTTTACTGCCAACAATTGCATATGCACGGATTTCATCCTGTCTAGCTTTGTTGAAATTTACAAGAATAAGTTAATAAATAATATTTCAGATACCGGCAAGGCATTTCTTATTATTCTTGTTACAATATATCCAACATTAATAGAGCTTTGTAAGCTCTTTATGCACATATAAGAGTTATTTTGTTTATGACTTTCTCCTTTTTTGTATTTTTAGCTAAGTATTACAAAGTCTATATATAATAGTTTTTCATCTATGTCTACACACTTTTACATACTATGGCACATTTGTCATGCAAAATCTCTGTAATTTATATATCAAACATTTTTTTTTTTAATTTTTGTGTAGACTTCTTTATGAGGCACCCCATGAAATCCTACGGCCCAACTTTCAACCAGATCCAAAACTCTAGTGGGTCATAGCAAAGAGAGAGGCAAATCAAGAGAGGAAACTGTATCCTTTTGCCATGACCCTTTAGTATATATGAGCTGATTAGCGGAATCTGCCGCATGAGCTGATAATTAAGATTTAATCATGGACTAGTGTACTTTTCAAAGTCTTTGGTGATTTCTCGACATTTTATTATTATTATTATTATTATTTTAAAATTTAAAACTCTCTTCTTCATGTTGCTGTTGTTGCTGGGGTCTTTGGGAGGAGTTGAAGCGCGTTTTGGTAATAGGTCTGGATTCACTTCCTTGAATCGCTTCCTGACCAATCTCTGCCGTTGGCTCACCATTTCAATCCTCTTCTAATTTCAGATTTTTACGCTTCTTTTTTCTTCTATTCCCCTCTATTCCAAAGTTGTACTATCTTATAAATAGTACGCGCGGGTACATGTCAATCCTGGGCACGGCGGCGGATAGGCGCGGCTGTGGAAATCTTACTAATCTAACAATCCTAATCATCCAATTCACCTCTATCAAATCAAATGGAAGGTTGTTTTTTTTTTTTTTTGTTAAAGAACATGGTCATCTGTCCAAATTCAAAAAGACAACTAGACGGTTAAAATCACTCCCTCTTGCCAGATCAAGAAACCATCCAACCTAGGTTGGGGCATTATTTTGGATGGTCTAAGTGACTTTACATGTTATTACGGTTCAATCCAAACACACAGTCACATTTATAATAAATAATTTGATTTCAATTAAACATGTGCGAATAAGACTCATATCCAGATTAGATTAAATTAAGGGCGTGTTTGGACGGGCAGATTACATGGGATTGGATTGTATTAGGGTGGATGGCAGCGTTTTCAAGGTCATAATGGTTGCGTCAATGGATTGCATGCAATCCCATGGGATTGCTATATCCAGTGGTCTAGATAGTGGCATGTTTGGATGGGCAGGCGGAATTTGGGATTGCAACCCTTGGTGTGTTTGGCCGGGCATGGGATTGCATACAATCCTATGGGATTGAAGTCTTATTGTCTGAATTTTTGGAAAAGTCAATTATAACCATTTCTGGCCAGGAAACGGATTGCCTACTCCCCCTGCCACGAGCTTCGTTGCTGGTGGTCTATGCTCTCTGCACCACACCATGATGTATGTGTTTAAAACATGCCCTAATAGGTGAGAGAAACCATACCAGATATGTATAACAGATCCCAAAGATGAGACCAATAAACTTCAAGGAAAACCAACCATACTGCAATTAACCAACAAAATTCTACAAAAACAACTTGACCTTAGCTTAAACATAAGAAATACATTTCATGCACCTTAACTTAAACAGAAGAAATACATTTCATGCTAAATAAGGAATACATCTGCATAAATCTGGATTGAAACCAAAGGATACAATCGAAACAACAAAAGACAACAAATGAATATATGTTGACATTTAAGAAAACAATTCTTCATGTATATGAACTAAGAACCTGATTCCATATCCAATCTGAATGTGAAGAACAAGATATGTATATGAACCAAGAGCCTGATTTCATCTCATTTGATTTATCAGAAAAAAAAAAACATGGACAAATATCAACAAACGAAGATAGCATTGATCAAACTTTGATGTATACATGTACTTTAAATCAGAAAAATTCATAACTGAATTCCGCAACAGAAAATCCATCTACGATATACCAATGTAACACTCCAACTACGTGAATAGAACTTCTCAGAAGAATAGTCTATTGCAAATAGTCCAGAAATATCCACTTTATGTAACAATCCAGATAAACAGTCTATTATCAGAAGAACAGTCTACAAATCTCCCCTTTAATTTGCAAATAAATTATTCTCAGAAGAACAGTCTACAAATCTCCACTTTATGCAACCCAAAAAAAACTCAAATGATACAGGTTCAAAGATATTCAGATTTGTCAAACTCAATGTGATCCCAAAAATTCGACAGAACCTGATTTCCTCTCATTTGATTTATCCAAAAAAAAAAAAAGCATGGACAGATATCAGCAAATGAAGATAGCATTGATCAAACTGTGATGTATACATGTACTTTAAATTAGAAAAATTCATAACTGAATTCCAAGGAAAACTAACAACAGAAAATCCATATGAGATATACCAGTGTAATACTCCAACTAAGTAAATAGAAATTCTCAGAAGAATGATCTATTACAAATAGTCCAAAAATCTCCACTTTATGTAACATTCCAGAAGAATAATTTATTCTCTGAAGAACAGTTTACAAATCTCCACTTTAATTTGCAAATAAATCATTCTCAGAAAAACAGTTTACAAATCTCCACTTTATACAACTCAAAGAAAACCCAAATGATACAAGTTTAAAGATATTTAGATTTGTCAAACTCAATGTGATCCAAAAAATTCAACAGAATATCATAGTAATAATCCATATTAAAAAGAATGCTGAAAAAAACTACAGCCCAAAAAAAAAGCTCCAGATGTGAAAAACAGGAGTTTTGATAATAATATTCTGATGCAATACGTATAAAAAACATACTGAGAAATAATACAGTAAAACAAAAAGGCTCCAAATGTGAAAAACATGATTTTTAATAACAGGATTTTGATGCATTCATTGAAAATCCATCTGAGATCCAACGACAAATCCATATAAGATATACCAACAACAGAAAATCCATCTGAGATATACCAACAACAGAAAATCCAATAATAGATATACCAACAATAGAAAATTATCTGAGATATACCAGAAAATCCATCTGAGATATACCAACAACAGAAAATCCAGCAATAGATATACTAACAACAGAAAAACCATCTGAGATATACTAAAAAATCCATCTGAGATATACCAACATGTGTAAAATCCATCTAAGATATATATACACAAAAAATCCAACAATAGATATACCAACAAAAGAAAATCCACCTGAGATATACTAGAAAATCTATCTTAGATATACCAACATGTATAAAATCTATTTTGAGATATATACACATAGAAAATTCAGTAATAGATATACCAACAACAGAAAATCCACCTAAGATATACCAGAAAATCCATCTTAGATATACCAACAACAGAAAATCTATCTGAGATATACCAACAACAGAAAATTTAGCAATAGATATACCAACAACAGAAAATCCACATGAAATACACTAGAAAATCCATCTAAGATATACCAATAATAGAAAAATTCAGCAATAGGAGTGAAATACAATAAATTTTGGTAAGAAAGACAACAACGATAGATCCTAAAAAAATATTATATATGACATATCAACCAGAAATCCACCCCCGTATATATTAGAACTTCAAACGAAGCCGTCGCCGCCAGCCACACAGGCCAACTCCATCTCGGAGGGCCTGTCTCGCTGGTGACGAAGAGTTATGACATGGGATTGCATGCAAAACCTTCATGTTAAGCACAACATAAATCAGGCCTTATTGGAACATGCAAGACAAATCATGTATATCGAAGTTCAATGGACAAGGAAGAGGACCTACCTTAGCCCGAGAACACCGTCAGTTCGCAATGGCAGTGCCCAGTTGACTGAAGACAGCCATCGTGACCTGATGGTGGTTCTTATAACCCCATTTCGCGCCAAAAAAATCACACTCCCGCTACCATATCTCCCACCAAACTGCCAAATTGCAACTCTCTGTAAACCTATGCCGTTGTCTCTGTACGATGGACTGCGGATATGCGTGAGAATGATAGCGAGAAGGGATCTCAATCCAGCGTTGGATCCGCGAGATTTCGCAAGTACCAGCGAAAAACTCTCGAATCCAGTGAGAAATCTAGCCGAATCCAGCGTCAAACCCCATCCATCTTCAATCCATCGTTGCCCAAACAGACAGCTATATGGACGGGGGTGGATTCGATAAGCCTATCCCACCTAATACAACCTACTCCAGTGCAGGCTGCCCGTCCAAACACGGCCTAAATGTTTTGCGATTGGTTCACAAGCTCCAAAATAGCCATATTAAACCTAAATTTGTGAAGATTAGCTTGATAACATCAAATGATTTACCAAGGAAATGATAAGTTCTTCTAATAGATCACAATGACTTTTCTTACTATAGTGCTAGCTTTAATCGTGTTGCTCAACAAAAGTAATAAATAATAAAACTCTAAAAAAAAGTGACATATTGATTTTATTAATTTAGAAGTAAAATAACGTATATTTGGTAAAAGATAAATATGTAAAAAAGATTACGAGTGATGATTTGTGCAATGAGACAATCATAATCTTGATGGCACTTCGAACTTGGATGACCATGAAAAATATTGAAAGATTGTAGTATACGGTTAGTAGTTTATGATTGCAGAATTACAAAGTAAGAACTCGATAGTTTGAGAAATTTATTGACAAAAATGTTGATATTTATATCCAACATACCGACATACTGCAATGGTGTTGGACAGTGAAGGATTGGAATAAATGTCCGTGAGGGACAAAAGATAAGATAGATATTATAGAGTTGAAAGATTTGTATATGATTATGTTGGAGTAAGGTCCCGAGCTTTTCTTCCCTTGCTGATTTTTAGACTTGAAAAGACCATGGCCGTATATAAGATTTTATAACTCATGCTGCAAACGGTGTTTTGATTAGGTAGCAACCCTTTTCAGAAATATGTTCTACCGATTTTTGGAGTCATTCAAGCATTGTTATAAAATGATGATATCTATCTTCAGACAACTTCAGGCTCTTCACATCTGGTTTTGTAGTTTCATGTTCTTTGGAGGTAGTTCTCTCTCATAACTTTGTTGGCTAAGTAAGAATCCTAACAACATTTCTCTAGCGAAACTTAATTTACACATCCATTGCTGATCGAGCATGCCTTGACATCTACTTATGTCACGCATCATCAGATATATGAACACCTTTAAGGTTATGAGTGTGCACATGTCTTTGAGAGAACATTGTTTATACAATAGAGATTGATTAGAATTTAATAAAAGTTTATTGATTTTTTTAAAAGTCTTATTAGAACATTTTATATAAAATTGTGAGCAATGGCTCAAGTAATAATAATGGGGTATAAATCACCCTTACGGTAACATATTAATATCATGCTGAAAACATCAAACGTATTATATAATATGCTTATGGCTTAAAGAAAGTATTTAAAGAATGATAAAAAATTTCAACAAAACTTTGAAAGAAATTAAAAAGAGATATAATTACATATTTAAATATCAGAATATTAGGAAAAAAAAAAACATATACAATATGCTTCGTTTGTAGGGGGCTATAAACTATATATTGTCTAGCAAAAGTAATGTAAATTATGTAAACATATAAAAAATGATCTTAAATAATTCATAGGTCATGTACTAAAAGTACCAAATCATAGACAATATGTAAAAAGGAAAAAACATAGCATAATATAACAAAACAAAAAATTTGATGGGTTGACCCATACAACAAGCTACTTAGCTCGCTCAGTCCTTAAGCTTGATTGGCTAGCTCAATCATCAACTAGGGCCAATTTGAGCTGAGCTTGAGCTTTATCTTTCGAATCGAGTTTGAGTTTATATTTAAAAATGTTTAAAGTATATAATTTATAATATTTAATAAATAATTTATTTAAATATAAGTATTTATAAAATATTTATATTAAGTGAACCTGATCTGAGTTGAATTGATTTAAACCAAGTCAAGTTCGGAGTCAAGTTGAGTAAAGCTAGGTCTAGCTTGAACCCAGGCTCAAAATTTTTTTAAGCTAAAAAAATCAGCTTAACTCAGTTTGAACTGGGCCGAGTCGAATCGAGATTGAACTGAGTTAACCGAGCTAACTCATTTCGTGTATAGCACGTCATCGTCAAAGACATGAAACATCTTTAATTATACGATTATGATGGCGTGATTTTTACACAGCACACATGCATTATAAATTCTGAAAAGAGAGACAATATTTCATTAATCCAGACCATGGTATATTTTTCCCAGTATTTTTATGGTCAGGAAGCATATTTATCGGAGATTTTACAACCTAAAAGCTGAAGTAATACAGCAACGGTCCACGTTCAACTGAAAGGAACCTGATTCATTAGAGGAGATGTTCAAAATTGGTATTTTCAAAAAATAAATAAATTCACTATTCTTCATGGTCCTCATCAGATCAATGGTCAGGATGACGGAAGATTTGTGCAATAATCATAACTGAGAACACGTGCATTATTATACTATGCAAAGTTGCGGGCCACGTCTCTTACTATCTCATAATTCGTCTCCTATTTCTTCCTTGTTACATCAATACACATACATGCAGGATCTGACAAATCTCCTGCAATTCCACCCAACTACATCTATCTTTCAAAACCCTGGGAAAAAAAGCTATCAGAAATCTCCATTCTTGGTTAATTCGAGCTCGACTTCAGCAGCCGATCGCGGCCAGTCTTCATCAGAACCGTACGTAATCCATCCATCCATCTTCTTCGTTCATGAATTCTGTTTTCTGCTTCCTTTTCCGTCGATCTTAGGGTTAGTGTTTGGTTTTTGAACTTGAGCTCTTGAAATTATCCTGTTTTGGATGAGAATTAGAGAAAAAATTACCCTTTTCAAGAATAGGCGTGTATTTTGGCGGATTGGGAAAGGGAAACCCTACAAATTAGCCCGGTTTATGATAATGTTAACCATAAGATAAGAGGATTCAAGAACGGGTTCGATAGAGGAAGAAACTCAAGTTGATTTTAGCGGATGAGAATAGGGAATTCTAACCTTGAACATGTGCGTTTAATGTTGTTAACCTACAAATATCAGTGAGTGGTCTGAGTGTGAATTTTACCAGATTAAGAAAGGAAAAATCTACAATAAACATGGGTTTATGAATGCCTAGAGAGAGAGAGTGGTCTGGGTGTGTATCGGAACCTGTTTAAATATCTTGCATATTCACAGCCCAGACTGGCCACACCATAATCAGCAGTGGAATTGAATGCCTACTCTTAAAATTTTGTGGCTTTCAGAAGTTTTGGATCATGCTAATACTTGTATTTGCCACTCATTATGGTGGTTATGACCTTATGAACGGGTTAGATGGCATATAAACATAAGGCTGGCCCCCACTAAGGTTTCAATGGTGGGCATTCCCATTTCATCCCATTATTTTCTATGGTGTGGCTCACCCCAATTTTGGATATGCCTAGATTTTTTTGACCCATGTCTTAACCCAAGCTTGTAAAACTGATGAATGAATGGATATCACATCTACATCATGATGTGCCCCACAGAGCTTGCTTCTGTTCCTCTTGTTTAGGCAGTTAGGTAGGGAGAGATGAATTTTAGCTAAAGAGAGTTTTGAGAAGAGATTTAGGAGATAGATTGCACTAGAGAGAAATTTTAGGGAAGGGATTTGCCCATTTCCCCCCTATTGGAAGCTCCTGTAGGTGTACTCTATGTGGGGCCCACTGCAATTTCCTTTTAACATCCACTCCACCCATCAATTTCAAAGACTTGTATTAGGACATGAGTTAAAAAATGAGGCGGTTCTAAAACACAAGTGGGGCACGCCACAGGAAACAATGGGATTGAACGCCTACAGTCAGAAACTGTGGGGGCCACAAAAGTTTTAGATCTGGCTAATATTTGTATCTTCAATTCACCCCAGTGGGAATAACCTTATAAGCAATTTGAATTTCATAGGCATTTAGGTGTCCTTGTCCAGATTCTTAACATGAAAAGGGGTTAAAATGCCCAACGATAGGCATTTAGGTGTCCTTAATAGGATATTTAACTGGAAAAAGTAGGTATGCTGATGATAGACTGATCATTGCCAATATAACTCTTTTATCATTTCCAGTGCATCTAAAGAAAACTAACAAGAATCTATCAGGTCCTTGAGGCATGATCACCATTTGAATCAAATAAAACAGCCTCCACTCTTTAATTGAGAAGGAAGTTTCTAGCTCTTGCGCATGAGAGGTACTAGTACTGAATTTGACCCCTCCAAACAAAGGGCTGATGGGTATTCTTCTTCAGAGAATTAGAAGTGAAGAATCTAATGAAGCACTCGCATATTTTCTCCTTCCCAGATAGAAATTTGATTCTCTTTCCTGATAATAGAGATTTGATTTGTTTTCTCCTAGCACTAGCCATCTTGTGAAAGTAGGATTTGTTACTGTCTCCTTAATCCATTTGTCCTGGATTTCTGCCTCCAAAAAGCTTCCCACCTTCTGAAAACATCATCTAAAGCTTCTTGCACCTTGCAGCTTCTTAGAGGCAAAATCCACATGCAATGATCTGGACTCTTCTTTGCTTCGACCCAAATCAATGAATCTTTACGGAGGTTTGCCTTGGCGGATCTCAAGTCCCCAAAATACTTTAAATTCCATACTTTCAACTTTTCCCTTTGCATGTGAAGTTTAGCAGCTGAGCCACCCCACCCAATAGATTAGGATCTATGCAGAGGAAATTAATGCATTTGATACTATAAGTGGAATAACCAACATTGTTTGATTCCAAATTCAGAGCAATGCCTATTGTACCCTCTTCAAATTCTACTAATTCCCCTGCCATTACTTCATCAAGACCATGAATACGAGCAATGCCATCGCATATACTTCGCATCACACTTAAACAAATCAGACATGTTGAGATATCTAAGTCATCTGGTAGTTCAATCTCATGGGCATAGTTGTCCAACTTTCTCTTTACTCGACATGGCCTGATCTTATTAAAGTTGTTATGACTTCCCCCATGAAACTTTTTCTTTACGTAGATAAACTATAACAGTCTCCTTGTATCTTCTCTCGACAATGTTCATTTGTGGCTTCTTGGTACTCGGTATTGATCTCTTCTATCTTCCGTTACATAGATAAACTATAACAGTCCCCTTGTATCTTCTCTCGACAAGTTACAGATGTGTACAGGATTGCATTAGCAACATTGCTCACTTGATGTCGTACTAGTTGTAGTACTAATTCAAGTACATGGTGCGAACTTCTCCTTTTTTTTTTTTTTTGGGAAAGATGATGAAACTTTTATTAAAAACGAAAAACAACAACCAAAAGCCAACAACAAAAGAAGGTTGCAACTTGAAACAACAACGAAAGAGACAACAAGACAGCTGGCCCAGCTAGAGCATGAGAAAATCCAGATTACATCCCTTTAACTATGAAACGGAAGAAGCCCATTCTATTATTTGCAATCTAGCCTTTCAGGAAGTGCCTTCCACCACCATTCGATAATGAGGAAGGTTTGGTAGAGTCGACCCAAGGACAAGATCAATGGCAATGCTTTTTTTTTTTTCGTTAATTGTCTTAATTCTGTTACTTGATCTCATATGTTATTTCGCTCATGCATCGGTCCTGCATCAAATTGTCAAAGAACCTAGAATTTCTTTCTTCCCAAACCGCCCACCAAATAGCGAGTGAAGTCATTCTCCAAAACATTTTCTTGGATTTACCAAGTCCCACACCATTCCAAGCAAGCAGACAGCCATTCACTGACTTTGGGAAGAACCATAAGATGTGAAAGTGGCCCATAATATCTGCCCAAATTGGGCTAACAAATGGTCAATGCACAAAAAGATTATCAACTGTCTCCTCATCTTGCATACACATGTTACAAATATTTGGGATTGTGAATGCTCTTTTCTGCAAATTATCAATGGTGAGAACTTTCTTCCTTCTAACCAATCACCTGAAGGCCGCTTAGGAGGGACTTTGTAGGACTAAATGAATTTTGTGCATCCCACCTCTCCTTGATGACCATCACCACACACGAGGGAGTAGAAAGATTTAATTGAGAATGAGCCCGTCTTATCGACTTTCCACACCAACTTATCTGGTTCGGGAGAGACTAGAGCGAAAAGGTGAATGCACTCAAGGAGGGCAGCATATTCTTCAACTTCCTTGTCTTGAAGGAATCACCTACATGGGGGATCCCACACCACAGCCCCTCCAACGCTGGAGAAGCAATTCGCCACCATAACGGAAGAGCCTGGAGCCAAGCGAAAAATGGTGGGAAACTCGTCCTTTGACAATGAGAAATCCACCCATACATCATCCAAAAATCTGATTTTTTTCACCGTTTCCCAAGGAGGAGCCCACCCCTTGCAAAAAAGTCTCCTTCACGGATAAGAGATTTCTTTCCACATGGCCGAGGCTCTATACATTGATGAATCTCTTGTCCACCAACCTCCGACCCAAGGGCCATATTTACTTCTAACTACCTCTATCCAAAGAGCCCATTCTTCCTCCCCGAATCTCCAAAATCTGTTCCCCAAGCAATGCAATATTCATAAACGTGAGATCCTTAATCCCTGATCCTCCCTCATAGGTTTACAAACTTCATCCCAACTAAGAAGGTGGGGAGCTTTTCTTCTCCTCTGCTCTTTGCCACAATAAGTCTTGTATGAGCTTTTCAAGCTTATAAGGATTGGCACCGGGCATTTGAAAAATGACATGAAATAGAGGGGGAGATTAGATAAAGGCTGCTTTAGTTAAGAGTGATTCGACCACAAAGCGATAAATACTAGGTTTTCCACCTTGCTAACTTCCTCTCAAATCTTTCCACCACCTTGTCCCAAAGATGTATTGCTGGTTTGTCCACACAAAGAGGTTATCCCACAAACGTAGTCGAGAGAGCCCCACACGCACATCCAAAAATCCCGGCCGCTCCACTTCATCCATCTCCATTCGCACCTCATAAATCTTGCACTCAGATAAATTAACTCCAAGGCTGGGCATGACTTTGAAGCACTAGACAATAGTTATCAAATTTTCCACCATGTCAGAAGATGTGTCACACCAGAGTAGAGTATCGTCAGCGAACTTCTTCTCCTCTCTAGTTCTCAATTAAAGATTTTTCCCATCATAAGATTTGCTGAGCTGTTTTAGGCAAGCTCGACTTAGGGTAAGTCAAGTCCTGCCAGGATCATTGTCAACTCCAATGTCCTCAATGTCCATGTGGATACTCGTGATTCCATGCTAAACAATGGAAAAGGAAAAAGAATTTTCCGTTGATGTGACAATTTTTATTGTTTGGATAGCAAAGAAATGGATGGATTTCACTAAACACTTATTACTGTTTCATTATTCAAAATCTTGGCACAAGAAACTAGTGACTGTTGTGAGAGGAATATGATATTTCCACTTGCTATCCAAACATACCCAATAAGGGTACTAAGAAACCTATTGACCAACCTTGGTTTGCCCCCATCTAAGGTTGATATGCATTAAAACTAAAGCTTAGTTTCAAAATGCTTCCATAAAGTGCACTAGAAGTGCACACAAACTTTGAATTGTGGTCCAAATTTGAAGTCTTGGTACCTTGTGAAGTCTTTAATTTCCTTGAAGATGTCAGCAATATGTGTGGTGTGGATCATCCTTTTGTATAGCATGATTTGGGCCATTTTTGAGAAACCATCATCCACAACAACTATCTAATTTGCTCCCTTTTGAGTCCTAGGAAGCCCCCAAATTGAAGTCCATGAAAATATCCACTCATGATGCGGTGATCCACACATTTACCAAGCACCTCCATTGAAAATGGGGCTGCATGCGCTATTGCTGGGATGGTTCCTAAAAGGCAAGAAAGGAAGGATTTCTTTTTTCTTGATTTGCTTTATCAATTTATTGATGCTTTGTCACCTTGATGGAAGCTATTTTGTTTCTTTGCCATGGTAGCTTTTGTATGAATGAAGCATGCCATAATATTAAGTTTGAATATCTATGGTCATTTGACCCTGGATAGAAGTGGGCTGGCTTTTCTTCTTCTTCTTCTTCTTCTTTTTTCTCCCGTTTCTGTTTCTTCGAAATGAAACTAATCTCTCTCTTGTACATTTATTATTCTGTTACTGTCATTCTCGCAGGGCTTCTATTATCAATATGTCGTCATCATTTCTCCCAGCTACTACTGACTCGATAGCACAGGCTTTAGAAGCTAAAGATCCTTCGGAGTCAATTTCCATCCTTTATTGCATACTCGAAAACCCTTCACTACAAGACAAAGTACTTTCACCGGCGGCCAAAAGCGCCGCTAAAAGACCTAAAACCACCGCTATAACTATTTGCGGCGCTAGTTAAGCGCCGCTGGAGGGGTATGTCGGTAAAAGATTTAGCAGCGGTAATGTATTTTAGCGGCGCATATAAAAGCGCCGCTATAGGACAGTTCTAGCGGCGCCTTTTGAGTTACGGCGGCGCTTTTGCGATGGTTGTATTCGCGAAGAAAGCGCCGCTAGCTGCTATATATCAAAGCACCGCTTTGTTGATCTGAAAAGGCCCAGCGCTGGATATATGATTCTATTGAAACCTGCAATTTTTTAATATTTGAAACAAAAAACGTTGCAATATAATTAAAATTGAATATTAAACAAAATTTATATTACTACACAAAAAATATATATATATATGTATAATATTTATTACAATAAAATTGAAAATGGTCTTGAATTATAAATAAATAAACAAATCCTCATATATATATATATATAATATTTATTACAATAAAATTGAAAATGGTCTTGAATTATAAATAAATAAACAAATCCTCTATATGGCATACTCCTAGCCCGAGTGGCGTCAAAAGGTCAAGTGCTTGTAAGCCTAAATTTAGGTACAATTGATTAAAATCCTGCACAAGGGAAAAAAAAAGTAAATTATCAAATTCATCTCTTTTGAAAGAATTCTTAGCATCTATGATTTTAAAATAGTGTAAGAGATCTAACAAATCTGATACCTAACAAATCAACAACTATCCTAATCTTACCATTCTGAAAACATCAGAGTTAGCTCCCATTCCCGAAAGCATCAGTCCAACCTGTTCATATTGAGACATATTACCAACCATTATCCTTAAATTGTCGATACCAAAGAGAGGATTTTAAAATACAATATTCAGCAATACTTTAACAGTACGTCTACATCCAGCAAGTCCAACAAAGTTGAGACGTCCAAATGCAACCATAATGTCAAAGAGGAATCGAGCTTACCTTATTAAAATGGACGAATTGGAGGGAATCGAAGCGAAGCACTGGCCACTCGACTTTGAGTTGAACACAGGATCTTCAATGCATGAAACAGATAGAGAAGAGAAGAAATCAGCATCTACTCTAGCAAACCTATGTCACAATCAATCCCCGATTAATGTACAATACAAACTACAAATGTCAGGATTCTAAAGTTTAAAATCACCATCATCGATCTCAGTTGATCATTATTTATTTTGAAAACAAGAGCACTCAAAAAAAAAAAAAAAAAAAAAAAAAACAGAAACCCAAGAGACATGATTGCATCATACTCAAGAAGAAGAGCCTTTGTTAAGTCCCAACAACACCACATACAACCACCATGGAATGTGTGTGGGACATCCCAACCTGTTCATATGTATAAAATATTCACATACTCACCGAGTTTATTACTACATCACAACCCTATACTTGGGGAGTGAACAACTTGCCTGGAAAAAAAATGGAAAATTTCAGGTCTACATTGATTTTTCTACATCTACCATGCCATACCGATGAAAATCACAAAAGGTGCATTTGGGTGTTCATGATTCCTAAGGCCAACATGATGTGTTAGTGCCAACTGCCAAATCATGGTTGTGAATGGAATGTGATCCATCGATTTGGGGGTGGAAAAAAGCGGTATTCAAGCATAAATGTGACTATGAAATGGCATGTGGGGTATAGAAATTACCTTGTAAAAGAGTGTTCAACCTTAAACTGACCAATCAGTCTTTTATTGGGAAAATAAATATTAGAGAAAAGCATTATAATCAAGCAATTCAAACAAGGTATAAAATAATGCCTCTCCCTGATAAACAAGCCTTAGCTCTATATTTTTCAACAAATTATTTAAACAACTAAAACAGGTCAGACAAATCTATTATAGAAAATAATCCAACTAGATGAACACCAAGAAGTCGGAAAAAGAAAATAATAACTTTATGACATTCACATCTTAAAAAAAGGTTTCATTACTTCCAAACTTCAGTTGGGAAATCTGTAAATGCAAAGGGAAAAAGGAATTGATCAGCCATTGTATTTATTGTTTGGCTGTGGATATTTCTGTTTAACCTTATGCTCATACTATGAAATTTGCTGAGTTCACTTCAGTGTTGATTCATTTCAGTGCACTGATTCTCTAAGGCTGTGTTTGAAACTTTGGATGTGCAAGTGATTTGAATTGCAAACACAATCAATAAACGACAGAATTGTAACTAAATTGCTGAGTTTAGTTTGCTATCTATTCAATTCAGCACACTAATTCCCTAAGGATGCATTTGGAAAACTAAGTGGAATTGCAAACGCTCACCCAAGATTCTGAATTGTAACTACAGTTTGGTTGTTTCCACTTCACTGAGTAATTAATGCAATTGAATTAGCCGGCACTGCCCGATGCAACCTACTTTTGTAGACCACTACATTCACAAATTGAGATTTCTTTTTTTTTTTTACAGCAGCAAATTCATGAGTTCATTTTATCAAATCAGAGAAAATGACCAATTGTATTGTTATATATATATATATATATATATATATATATATATATATATATATATATATATATATATATATATATATATATATATATATATATATATATATTACACACGCACTCACACCACACAGTGGAATTTCATCACATGAAGTTCTACAATTAAAACTCAGAAATTTATTGAAACTTGTCTTACCAAAAAAGGCCGGCAAACATGGTGTTCACAGTTCATAGACTTGAAAGATCTAGCTCTAATTCTTGGCTTTCTGATTCAATAGCCTGCACCAAATCCAATTACATCATGCTTTAACCCCAAAGCCTTGGAACTCAATGGATAATCACATCAGTAAATCTGTCAATAGCTAATAAAAAGATCCGAGCGGGGAGGTTCCATACAACCGTTGTAGTTGTTATGGACAGTGATAGCTAACAAAAAGATCATATTGCAATCATTCCCACCACAGCATTGTTTTTTATTACTAAAAAGAAATGGAACCACAGAAACAACCAACGCTAACCTAACCGCACCTGTCTCAAACGCAAGAGCTGCAGAATTTCTTTCACCTGATCCTCATACTGCTTCGCTCTATTGAAAATAAGCTTTCGGAATATAATGCAAGGCTTATTTCCATAGAAGATGAAAATTGTAAAAGACCAGATATTCCTACCGACCTCATTTACACCTTGGCCGCTGAAGGATGCACCATCACAGTAGCGAACCTTGACTCTATTCCAATTGTAAAAATCTGAGAAAATAATAAATGTAACCTAAAATAAAAACAAATTCCAATAATACCACCAAAATCTCAACCCTAATTCCTTCCGGAAGAATGACTGTACATCGAATTCAATTTTAGACAAAGAAAATAAATAATGAATGCAATCTTAGACAAACCGAGTTTTTCTTCAGCTTTATTGCTCAAAATTCCAGTAAATTGTACCACCCTCTTCATTTGATCTGAAGAACCAAGAATGGATGTACATGTCATTTGATCTGAAGAACCAGGAATTACGCCCAATTTATTTGGTTTTCAAACCTTCAAACACCCCCGCAAGAAAAAAGAAAATAAAATAAAAAAGCACTAAAAGTCAGTAACATTTGTACCATTAGAAGTGAACTGTTTTGCTCAATTGAAAACAATAGTTGCTTCCACCACTGAATTGAAAAAGACAAAACAGAGGAAGCCAATAGTTAATACTGCAGGCCCTAAATTCTTGCCACCCCCACCCTTTAAAGAATGCTTTCCAAAGAGCACAAAAGAATGCAGGCATGTGTTGGTTTCTTTTCTTTTCTGTTCTGTTCTTTTTCTTTTTTTTTTTTTTTCATTTCCCTTCTTTAAATACTGTTTAATGCATTTGATGTAAGGAATGTTATCACATGTTGTTTCATTTTAGTAGATTGTTTTACATTATAGGATTTGTTCTCCAGAGTTTCTAAACTTAAATTTTTTTTTTTTTTTTCATCTTCTATTCAGGATTGAACCAAGGTGTTAGTGGTCTTCCACTAAAGGGATGGCCTCCACTTGTGATATTAGACAAACCAGGCTCATGACTACCAAAGCCATGCATTCATGGGGTGCCTCCTCTTGTGATCCAAATGACACCATGCCAAAGCCATGCATGTAACTTTTGAGAAATTTTACTGGATGTCTCCACTTGTGATTCAGATTAAATGAGAAAAGATCATGACAGAATTTCATGGCAAGAATGGAGGAAAAATATTATTGCATTTGGTATACATGATAATCAAGATGCATATGCATTGAACGAGAGTAGTCCACACTGGTTTACAACAAGAAATTCAGAATTCTTAACATTGCCATTAAGGCCTATCCCAGTTATTTGGGATAGGCTGAAATTCATACATGAGATGAAATTAGAACATTTCAATGAGTATGCATACCTCATCAAATTGAACACTTCCAACTCTTGATAATTGTCAGCAATTAGATGCAAACTCTGGTCCAAAATATTCTTTGATTAAAATCCTGCACACAAGAAAAAAAAAAACACAAGGAAAAAAAAAAAAAAAATTCAAAAAGTAGCATTCAACTAATTGATGCATGGAAAATAATCAATCCTTTGATCCTATCCTTAAAATGTCAAAAACTATCAAGGCAACAAATGTTGGCAAGCAGAAAAATTACAAGGGCTGCAGCCCAACCCAAAGAACTACATTGGCTAGTGCCAAAGAGAAAACACTTTTGGAGGAACCACAGAGGAAAAATGCTGTAATATCAGCATCTCATATGCATATATCATGTATGATGAGAGAGATGTAGATCTACAGTTTTGTATGGTTTACAGTTATGTCTGGATTGTTGCTTTACCTTCACATCGCAGATGGTATAGCCCATGCCTTCAGAGTAAGGACAGTTTGCTACTTCATCAACCCATTCCAAAAACTGCAAGATGAAGTTCAGGAATAAAAACAAATGGGAAAGAGCACAACAAGTGATTAATACAAGTATAATTTGAAGCAGTAAAACCCAATCTAACCTGTGGTTACACGTTTTGGATCTCCTGGGAGACTGCTGCTGTTCCTGTATCAAATCAATGCATCCAAATCACACAAACTAGACATTGATAATGTGCACTATTGATCACTACAATCAACTATAGCTCAAAAAATACCCACCCTTTGACGTGACAGTGAGTAATTTTTTCCCGGAATTACTTTGCCAACAATATTTGTGGCTCAATAAATTTGAATTCACAAATGAATAGGCCCACAGGATCTGACAGTATTCACACTGTGTCTATCTCGAGTGATTTATCTCACGATTACAGAAGCAGAAAGGATCTTATCTCCTCTCTGATTTCATGATCAACGTTCCTGAATTATGATTAATAATTTAGATAGCTTAGACATGAGTAGGATGGACAAAAGGATATAATATTTTCCCTCCCCCCATTTTTTCTCTGAAAAACTCTTGATTTGGAATAGAAATAAACCGAAAAAAATTACTATTATGGTGCATGCTGTGAAGCATACCATTTTAATGGACAATGATGGAATGTGGGGCCCACTTTTTTCCCCTTTTCTTCAGCCTCACGTCCATCATCTAGCCATCCTGAATTAAACAGGTTGTTTGCTATGCGTGTTTCACATTGAATGCCGATTTATACTTCTATGGTGCATGGAGATGGTTTTACAAGTAGCAGAAAAGGAAAAAGGGGAGTGACATCTACGTGTTTTCATAGGCTTTGAGACCAAATGTAGGGAAGTTTCTGAAACCACAGGCCTCGGTCGCTGTGAAGAACCATTGAAAGAAACCCCACAAGAAGCTGAAAGTGAAGAACTTGCCTAATGCTTTCACTTGTTTCCTGTAAGAATGAAAAAATAAATAAATTATTTTTTTTTTTTTTTTAACAAAAAAAAAAGGAGGAAAGAGAAAACAACAACAACAACAACAAAAGATGCTTCGATGGTTTATTGGACTGAAATTCTGATGAGAAAACATTGCTAACAAGGTCTTAGATTCTAGTAACATTACTTTGCTAGTTTGGCTCCTTCAGGGTGTGAAAGCTGTTGATGAGGTGAGCAGTTGCAGTCCCGCTTGGGTAGTTCAGCTTGTAGTCAATGATCATGATCTGTAAAAAAGCACCAAACTCTTAAGATTTTATTTATGTCATCGAAACATGAATTGGATTTTGCAGGCATTACAAGATAAACTGAAATAGAGGAAATATGCCCATGGTTGCTTTTTTTTTTTTTTTTTTTCCATGGATTAGATTTTCAACTGAAACCAATATATGTGTATGATTCATAGGTGTTCATCATATTAACTGCCCATGAGTTTATATCCTGTGCACTGAAAGAAGGATAGTTATTGCAATGGGTTAGTGATCGGTACCATTTGCTGGAGAGTGCCTTGGCAATCTCTCAGATTTAAAGATCCTAACTGTTAAATATTAGGATGTGCAGCCGGGTTGGGTTGACTCAAGATTGACTTGAATCGAGTCAGTATTAGTAATTAATAATATTAAAAATAAATCGGTTTAAAGCTTTTTATTCATTTGAGTAACAAAAATACTAAAACAACCAAAACACAATGTGTGCATTGGTGAAGGCTTTTGTTTTTTTACCTGCAGGTTCTGTGTTTGAAATCCCATTTACATTTCTTTTCTTTTTTTCTTTTTTTACAATTCAAACCCCTTCACAAACCAATTGACTCAGATTGAGTCACTGCCGAGTCATGTCGAGTTGACTGAGTTGGAACCGAGTACATGTCAGGACCGAGTTTCCTGATGACTCAGCTCGAAATCAGCACTTTTCAAACGGTATCATACATAAGACACGAGCTTAATACATTCATAACCAAATCTCCAGAACGGGACCGTCCTGTTGCATTCATAACCTAGTCTCAAGAACGGGAGCATCTTGTTCTCATGTCAACAACAATTTTAGGCAGAAAACACACAAAAACATTCCAGTTTCCATGTAGCCCAAACACCAGGTGCATTAAGCAGGCACGAGAAGCCCATTCAACCACAGGTATGTAGTAAACCCACTGGACTCTACGCTAGAGTCACACGAAATTCTTTATATATATATATATAAATGAAAAACTGCACGATCATGGATGAAGGCATTAAACAAGTCTAACATCCTTGAATGTCAAGACAATACTCATTACTATCAAATAATGGCATCACATATCAATTGCATTCCTTGAAGAAGGATGAAAAATAGAAGCACAAAACCATCCTTGTGTACATCCAAACAGAGCATAGGTACTCTGATTCAAGAAAATAGTTATTGTTCTTTTCATTGTGGATTGCTGAAACGTGGGCCATGGAGCAAGAAACAGTCGTGTACTGCTATGCAGGATACAGCCATTTGTGCCCCAACAATCAAGATAATGAAGGCAATGAGAATGTTATAAAAGTAGAACTTGAGAGGAGATTGAGCAAGATCTCAATGTTGAATTAGCTCTTTTATTTCTTTCTACATCTGCACAACAAAAGGTCAAGTCATCTATGTTTAGGCCATAGAAACTTTGGCTCTCTAAATGCCAAACAATTTTGAATCCAAAAATCAAAAATTGGATTTGGGTTTTGAATTTCTGCAGTTGAGGCCCTAGGAATTTAAAAACCCAAAATGAAAGTTACCATTTTCTAGCATTGGAGAGCCAAATTCAAAGAAACAAAACAACCAAATGCCATTTCAAAGTCATCTTCCAGAAAGAAAGGAAAAAATGAAAAGAAAAGACAAATCCACTTGAGTTCTTTGGAATCCGTACCATAAAGCTTGAGTTGTGTTTCAAGATCACGGATCCCACCGAATAACCTCCACTACTTTGTCATCGGGCTGTTTATCAATCAACCGCCTCCTTTTCTTGGTCATCGTTTCTTCAAGAATTCAACTCAACAAACATAAAAATACTATCAAACAGATCCCAAATAAATTTTTATTTTTATTTTTTCTTGGGAACTATTTGGCAGAGAACCCAAACTATGCATTTGAAGATACATAAAGAAAATAAACCTCCTTATTTGATGTTATAGAACATTATGTTAGAGAAAGCATGTTAATGCATATAGAAGAGCACGATGCAGCATAATGGAACAATAAGAGGGATGTTGAAGCAAGTGTAGTCATTCCTGCATCAACAGGTACAGGCAGTGGAACTGCAACATGTGAACATACATGGTGACCCATAGTAATTATAGGTCCTATTGAAAAGTCACAACGTCAGCATATCATAAGACAAGGAAACATCGAATATGGAAGTTGATTTGCAAGTCACAGAAACAGATCTTATAGTTCCTAGTTCATGAATAATTTTAAGGTTAATGCATAAGTAAATTGAATCACGGACAGTGTTTAATCGAGAGGAAATGACAAATTTGACAAGTTATCCTAGTATTCATAATGACAACAAAAATTGATAAGGTTTCTTAGTATTTCCTAGTATTCATACTGACGACAGTCCTCAAATAGCAGTTGCATTCACTTCAAGTCCAACCCAAAAGTAGCTCACAATCCGTCAGTATGAACAATGCAGAATCACTATCTGGTCATGTTCATTTTATCAGACAAAGAATTGTAATTCAATTCAATAGCGCATCCAACCGCACCTTAATTTTTATAAGATAATTAAACATGAATAACCTTAGAAAGGAAGTAAAAATAATAATAATAATAATAATAATAAAAATAATAATAATAATAATAATAATAAAGAATAGCTACAAATAACTTGCATATGAAAAGTGAAGGTAAGATTGCACAAAGCATGAGTTCCATTTTACCATAACAGGTGACCACAACATAAATTCCAATACCTCTTTCGTCTTTCCTGTAACTAGCTGATAAATTGAAAGAAGCTTGTTACAAATTTGACAGCAGATGGCATGAAGATGGATAAAACAATGAGCCAGGGCCAGATAATGCAGCTCATTACAATGTACATAGGACATACTGAATCTATCCAACTGAAGTTTGAAAGGGCAATCACCATATCATCATTGCAAGACCAATGAGAAAACAACAGAGATTGGACATTGGAATAAAAATATGCCCATCCTCTTTTAGAACAACTAAAGAACCAAGATGGCATGGCAGTTGGAACAATTATTTTAGCCTAATGCTAATTGTCTACAACCAGTCATAGGTAGTCAGCCTTTAACAGTGTCAAAGGCAGTCAGCCTAATGCTGCAAAAGAATTTGGTCAGCTCCTAGCTGAGCATGACAGAGAAAATACTCATCAATGTATTAACAGTAAGGTTCTAAAAGGCGATTATACAAGTGAAGCACTCAGCTGCTGCAAGGGAATGGAAACAAACCTGTTATTTGGGAGATTCTTCAAGGGAAGCACTCAGCCTAACCAGTCAGTTCTAACCTTATCAGGAATTTAGGGATTTCGATTTATGATCCCCAAATCAGAAATTTAGGGATTTCGGATTTTGATTCCCGAATTAGAAAATTAGGGATTTCGGATTTCGATCCCGAAATTAGAAAACTAGGGATTTCAGATTTCGATTCCAAAATCGACAATTGGGGATTTTGATTCCCAAATACGGTAATTGAGGATTTTAGAATTCCCATATCAGGAATTGGAAATCTCAAAATCCAATTAGGGATTTCAGAATCAACTCACATGATAAAATTAGGCCCCCGCACATCTGGAAATCGAACTCCTCTTCCGCTTTCTTCAACACGTCTGGAATTTGAACTTCAATGCCAATTAAATCTAACTCCAAATGCCTAAAAAATCCAAAATTGGGACTTCTCACAAAATGCAATTTCTACAAGAAACCCTCCACCAAAAGCTTCAACCTCAACTAGATTCGCTCCAAGCCATATTCCAAACCCTAAAAACTAGTGAAGTAGGAAAGGCAAAAGGAAATCCAAACTAGATCTTCTCCAAGTTGTAGAGAGAGAGAGAGGGAAAGGGAATAGGGAACAGGGCGCCGAGAGAGAGAGAGAGAGAGAGAGAGAGAGAGAGAGAGAGAGAGAGAGAGAGGAAGGGGTGGCGGAGGGCGCTGGGAGTGAGAGAGAGGGAATGGGGGTGGAGGGCGCTGGGAGAGAGAGAGAGAGAGAGAGAGAGAGAGAGAGAATGAGGGTTCTGTTTTTAAAAAAAGCTTTTTCCGCACCCTTGCTAGCGGCTGCTTAATTAGCGCTACAAAGAGTTCACGTAACACCATTGGACCGTCAGCGGCCACTCGAAGCGCCAATTAATGATTCTTACCTTCGCTGGCAGTTCGTGCTGGTCATCCGCGAAAAAAGCGTCGGCAATGGCCCACTTTCTTGTAGTGTCATCTTCATCAGAAGCCTTACGCATAAAAGAACAGGCCATCGCAAATCTTTCGGACCTTCTTAGACAAGAAAAGAAGGCCGAGGGACTGAGAAGCCTTCTGACCCAATTGAGACCCTTTTTCTCCTTGATCCCCAAGGCAAAAACCGCAAAAATTGTGAGGGGAATAATCGATGCCGTCGCAAAGATATCCGGGACTTCTGATCTGCAAATCTCCCTTTGCAAGGAAATGGTTGAGTGGACCCGTGCCGAGAAGCGTACCTTTCTCAGACAACGAGTGGAGGCAAGACTTGCTGCTCTTCTGATGGAGAACAAAGAATACTCTGAAGCTCTAACCCTTCTGTCAAGCCTAGTCAAGGAGGTCAGAAGATTAGATGACAAGCTTCTTCTGGTGGACATCGACTTGTTAGAGAGTAAGCTTCACTTCTCTTTGAGGAATTTACCAAAGGCCAAAGCTGCACTGACAGCAGCGAGAACTACTGCAAATGCAATTTATGTGCCTCCGGCTCAGCAGGGCACCATTGATTTGCAGAGTGGGATTCTTCATGCAGAAGAGAAAGACTATAAGACAGCTTTCAGCTACTTCTTCGAAGCCTTCGAAGCTTTCAATGCACTTGAGGATCCACGTGCAGTATTCAGTCTCAAGAACATGCTCCTGTGCAAGATAATGGTGAATCAAGCTAATGACATTGCTGGGATAATCTCTTCCAAAGCAGGTTTGCTCTATGTGGGACCCGAATTGGATGCAATGAAAGCTATCGCAGATGCTTACTCGAAACGATCTCTAAAGTTCTTTGAGATAGCCCTGCGGGATTTCAGGGCTCAGTTGGAAGAAGACCCGATCGTTCACAGGCACCTCTCATCCTTATACAATACCCTCTTGGAGCAGAACCTCTGTAGATTGATTGAGCCTTTCTCTAGGGTTGAGATCGCCCATGTTGCCGAGCTGATTGTGATCATGTGGAGAAGAAGTTGTCGCAGATGATTCTGGACAAGAAGTTTGCTGGGACCTTAGATCAGGGTGCTGGGTGCCTCATCATCTTTGATGATCCCAAGACAGATGCAATCTTCCCCGCGACGCTGGACACCATTTCCAACGTCGGGAAAGTCGTGGACAGTCTCTACATGAGGTCAGCTCGGATAATGGCATGAGTGATTCCAGTATGATTTTTTTTTTCCTGTAATGGTAGCTCTTGATTTAACATATCTTTTATGGTAAAAAGAGATCTAAACTGAACTGCTGCTATGCTTTAGTCAATGATAATGATGATGATGATGCCTGGCTCTCCCTTCTGTTATTACTGTTATTATTTTTAGTTCCTTGTTACATGAATTACTGTTTTTTTTGGGAATTTGGCTTAACCATCATCAGCTTTTAAATGCATCAAAACTGATTGAGGCATCCATTGGTTTCATAAATTTAGCAAAGGAACTGCGACCTGACCCAACTGGTACCTTATTAGATCGACAGGTTAAGATAGATCTATAGAGCCATTTGTCTCTTTAGGCTTCACATGTGTGCATGTATGCACAGTAGTTGTCAATAAACATATGCTATAGCATTCGACCAACTTGATGTGTGTACTCCTTGTGCCCTTTTGTTTGTGTGCTGCACATCATACACACGGTGAAATCCTGTTTGAATTCATGAGCATGCTTCTGTAGGCATGCATATCGGGCCCAAAACTTGGCCTATTTTGCCTGGAATGTTAAGGCTAATCGAAGGTTAAGATCTTCTTCAATGGAGGTATGCATATCGGGCCCAAAACTTCTGTAGGCATGCATATTGGGCCCAAAACTTGGCCTATTTGAAGCGGCTACAGACTTCTTCAATGGAGGTAAAATTCCGAGGGCCTTTAAATGCACACTAATCAGTCTTATCCCAAAGAAGAAGAATCCGGAACATATTGCAGATTTCAGACCCATCAGTTTGTGCAATTGCATCATGAAGATCTTCTCCAAAATTATGACCTCCAGGTTGGCCCTCATCCTTCCTCATCTCATCTCGGAAGAGCAAAGTGCTTTCATTCATGGCAGATCTATTGTTGAGAATATCTCCTTAGCCAGGGAAATGGCTTTTAATCTTGATCGAAAAGTTTTTGGCGGAAACTTAATTATCAAAGTTGATATGGAGAAAGCATATGATAGGATGGAGTGGGGTTCATAGTTCAGGTGCTAAAGAAATTTGGTTTTGCCACCATTGGATTTCAAAGTTGCATTGTTTGGGAAGATATTTGGTTCTCAATCATCATTAACGGTAGGAATTTCGGTTTCTTCAAGTCTTCCAGGGGTTTGAGGCGGGGATCCGCTCTCCCTACCATTTTCATTCTTGCAAATTTGAAGTGTTCAGAGGGGTCTATCAAACCTCTTTTCGTCGGGTCACGCCAACCCTTCAAGCTTCCCCAACGGTGCCCCATTATCACCCACCTCTTTTATGCGACGATGCGATTTTATTTCTTAATGGCGGCTATCCAACGTGCGTACTTTCAAATTCATCACTCAATACGAAACGCTTAGGTCAAAGGTGAATCATCCTTCATCGCCCCAAAAACAAATTAACGAACAAAATCCAAAAGCTTGGCAACATTACATTATATAAGATTACGTATCTTGAGTGCCACTTTCCAAAGGAAGAATTTCGACCTAGCGTGATTGTGCAAAAGATCGCTCACAGGATTGATGGGTGGAAAGCAAAGCTCCTAAATCAAGCGGTCAAACCGGTCTTAATCAAGCACGTCCTTTCTAGCATTCCCATCCATATGCTTGTTTGTTTCCCAAAATCGGTGGCCAATGCTATCAACGAGGCGATTTAACTTCTTTTGGGGATCTTCCGAGAAAGGCAATAAGAAGCACCTTTGGGTCAAATGGCGGTGGTGAGTACTCCTGCTAGAAGGAGGTCTAGGCGTCGATCCTTCGAGGACATTTCTCGGGCGTCAGAGTCAAGATGGGATGGAACCTTTGAGGGGCAAGTCATTTTAAATACATTTCGGCCCGAGGTATTTCTTGAAGACCATTACTTCAAATGGTGCGAATGGTATCCCCTCCTCTTCTTCATGGAAGGAGATTAGTAAAGTGTCATACTATTACCCACTGATGGGCGATCGGGAAGGTAACGTCAATTTATGGAACTGCAATGGTCCGTGGCAGGACCTGAGTCGCCGCCGCTCTTGTCGAGCCATCCGGCTTGGAAAGATGCCACCGTTAGAGATCTTTTCCACCACCCGCCTGTAAGTACATGTTCGAAATCGGCTCCATTGTCTCCCCTCAAGCGACACGTTCAATTACTACCTCTCCCCACGCTTTTCCAACGGAAAGATCGTATGATTTGGGACCTCTCTCTACATAAATTTCTCGGTAAAGTCGGCTTGGAATGAAGTCGGGCCCCATCATCCCCTTCTTCGGCCTAAATGGGTTTGGTCTAAGGCTCTCCCTCCCAAGATGAGCATCTTCGTCTGGAAGATATATAAAAATGCCATTCCAAGAGACAAATCTCTCCAATCGAATTTCGATGGCATCTCGTGCGAATGCTTTGTATTCGAGACCCTCACAATCCAGAACTGCTCTCGCGCAGTCCCCTCGATCCAGTGCCAGAATTCTCGTGTCATCAGCAGAGCCTGTTTGTTTCCCCTCCCCTCCTCTCCTCTCCCGTCCCCCATGCTACTCGGATCACTTTTCACATTCACGAAGGACCTCCATTGACGCCGGGTCGGCGTGTTGCGGAGCGGGATTTGGCTTCTCCTCTGTCGGATCGGACACATGTCCCTTCTATAGGTGAGGAGGAGGGCAGGACCATCTGTTCGCCCAAGGTAACATTGCGGTCTCCGTTTGGGATCATTTTAGCAAGCTCTTTGGTGTCAACAACCCCGAATCAGTCCATTTTGCGGCCGCTTTAACCTCACGGCTCTCCACAAATCCAGGTTCGACTCATTGGTCTTGTTCCCGGTGTGATCACACAGGAAATGCCCGGCCAGAAATCGCCCGCTTTGAAGGTCGCACGATGTCCGCCTCCCGGATCATATTTAAAGTTGCTCAGGGTTGCATGATTTGGCTTGCACTATTCGGGTGACGATCGAAATTCAAGCGGATTCAATCACGCTCGACTTCTCAATATTCCCAAGGCCAGTGACACCTTCTCCGAGAAACCACACTATAGTAACTTGGCTTAAACACTAGGGGCTCCTTGGTGAATGTTGATGGTTCCTCCGAGAGGAATCCCCGGCCCGAGTGGTGGGGGTGGGGTTTGTAGGGATCACCATGGAAAAATGATCTTTGCTTTTCATCGCAATTACGGTCAAACCACAAACACTATTGCTGAAGCCCAGGCTATGCTTGATGGCATCTCGATCTGCTCCAAGTTGCGGCTCCACAACATCATTGTCGAATCGACTCTTTGTCAATTGTCAACGCGGGTGACAAATTCACTTCCTTGGAATATATGGTATAAGATAGGTAAGATTCAGAGTTCCGTACCTCCTTAACCTATCTTTCTGCCCACACCTTCAGAGAAGGCAACTCTGTGGCTGATGCATTGGCAAGATTAGCCAGTGAGGGTAATCCAAATTCTCTTTTTCTCTCCAAGTATGACCTTCCGGCTAAGGTTCAAGGCGCTCTTCTTCTCGATCAGGCTTCGAAACTTTACACGTTCTGATGGTTTCGTTGGTTATTCAGTTTCTTTATGTTCCTTTCCCTTCGTCCTTTTTTGTATGCTTTTTCTTGTGCAGTTAGGCTCATATGATAGGGTGGTCCCCTTCCTTTTTTGTAGGGTCCATCCTGAATGGTTGTATTACCTTTTCTTCAATGGAATTTCTGGTTTTTAAAAAAAAAAAAAAAAAAAAAAAAAAAAAAAAAAAAAAAAAAACGAGAAGTTAAGATCTTCCAGTATGGGGGATTCGTTGGGGCACACTCTACCAGTAGTTTGGGCTTATTAGGGTCAGGATCAGGATCATCCAACAATTGAGGCCCCACATGTACAAGTCCCTATCAGGAGCAGGTTGTTCCTTCCCTTGTTATGTTGTTCAAGTTGCTGATAATAATAACAATATGGAATGCTAGTCCACATCTGTTACACGAGTTTGGGTCATGGAGTTTTTTACTTTTTCTCTCTCATCTAAAAAAAATCCCCAAAAACTCGAATGTCCATCTAAGTTGAGTTGATTTATTTTTATTATTTTTATTATTTTTTAAAGATCTTTAAAAAATTAAGCAAACACTGAAAAAGAAAAGAAACTTGATAATTATAATTTATTTTGCAATATACTTTTGATCAGTGGTATATATTTAGATAAAAGAATGCATTATCATGATTGATTTAATATGTTTTTTCTTTTTGGGTAACGTTGATATATGCATTTATTTCCATGCCATCATTCGTAGATGGGGAACAGTGTGAATTCCTTGATAGTCATTTTCATTTCCAAGGTATTCAACACTACTCACAAACACCAGCTTAGGAGAGAACAGTGTCTAACGCTCAATCTACAAGCTGCAAATACATGATGAAATTGCTGACCTGCAAATGGATGATTATAAGCTGGGGAAATGTCCCCCTGCCAAAAACTAGTAATAATATCAGATAGGGTTTTCTGATGACTGATCGGAGTGATTTGGGAGTGCTATAGACAATCCAAAGTGCCGTCCACTGGATGAACACATTGGATTGTGTTGATGTCATCAGATTGGATGTTTTGCATCATTCATGCTATATTAATACGCTTCTGCAGACATGTTGAAAAGGTTGCAAATTTAAGGAGTATGGATGAGTGTGAGATGCTAGCAGGTGGCTGCTGTGAAAGTTAAAACTAGAATAAATTTTTTTTACAAGACATATATGCTACCATCCATCGAACAAGATTACATTTAAATGCAATGGTCAGGATGACCTATTTATAAGATGCTGACAAAGCAAGGGAATACCAGTAAAATGTGATCAGAGCCTCATTTACAAAGCAGCACGCATGTATTTTTAGTTTGTGCATAGATTAGGGTAACAAAATTCCGTTGCTTGATTGGAAATGTGATACTTGGGTATTATGCGGTATGGAAAAAAAGGAAAACGAGAAAATAAGAATATAGTAGGCTGATTCCCAGGTTTGGCCATTCAGTTGCTTCACATAAGATAATCATTGACAATGAAGGGCATCTATCTCTAAAAAATTATTTGAAAAATAAAAAAATTGAAAAAATAGCTAAGAAGAAGAAGAAGAAGAAGATCAAAGGCAAAAATGTGGTACCAAATCCAATTTCACAACCACTGCAAGACCCAGGAATATTAGAAAAAATCTGAACCAAAGCTTTAAAAAAAAAAAAAAAAAAAAGTGGATAAATGCTCAAATTAAAAAAGTTTTTTAAATAAAATAAATGTTTCATCCATCTAGGATTCACCTTATGAATGGTTTAGTAATTTTATCCATCTTTATTGGATAAACTTGAATAAAAAACTTAATAGTTTAATTTTGAATTTATTAATTTTTTATTTTTTAAACTAAAAAGCCTCATTTTTATGACCCGCCTAAGGCCCCCAAAAATGTTGAGCCGCCCCTGTTCCCAGGTTTGGCCATTCAGTTGCTTCACATAAGATAATCATCGACAATGAAGGGCATCTATCTCTAAAAAAGAAAAAGAAAAAAGAAAAAAATAAGAAGAAGAAGAAGAAGAAGATCAAAGGCAAAAATGTGGCAAATCCAATTTACAACCACTGCAAGACAGGAATAACAAAAAATCTGAACTGATTAGATGTGTAGGAGAGGCCATAAATCTAACTACATAGATATATGGGACATGCCAATAAGTTGGATTTTTTCAGTGTGGTCCATGAAGAGTTGGTGGATTGGATGGACAATCCAATCCATAAAATTTGCGCACCATTATTCAGCAATCTAGACCACTTTTGTGAGGGGCATGACAGCAAGTTCTGTGGGTCACATAATGAAGTATGTGTTATATCCAAACCGTCCATCCATTTTTAGAGCTCGTCCTAAGGCTTGAGTAGAAAATTAGGGTAGATCTAAAGATCAAGTGTACCACGCTGCAAAAAGCAGTGGGGGATTGAACGTCTACCATTGAAATCCTTTTGAGGTTCAAGGAAGTTTCGGATCAATATGAAATTTGTTTTCCCTCTTCATCCAGATATTTTTGACCTTATGAACATATTGGATGGAAAATAAACATTATGGTGGGCCCTAAGAATTTTTTAACGGTGAAAATCATTATACCTGCTGCTATTTTTGGTGCGGTCCATTTGAGCTTTGGATATGATTCATTTTTTGGCTAATACTCTAAAATGATCTCAAAAAATGGATGAACGGTGTGGATATAATAAATACATCATGGTGGGCCCATGTAACTTTAATCTCGTTTCAACCATTCGCACGGCTCGGAGCTCAAGGAGCGTAGGCCGTAGGCGCTCGTCTTCCCAAGACACGTATCCACTCCCCCTACCCCCTAGGGTAATGCTTTGTGGGCCATCATGATTTATGTGTTTCATCCGTTTCGTTTATCCATTTTTACTGATCATTTTAGGGCTTCACACAAAAATTGAGAGGGATATAAATCTCAGGTGAACCACACGACAAGAAAACAATATTGATTGGATATCCATCATTAAAATTCTCTTAAGGCCCACTGTACTTGTTTATTTGCCATCCAATCTGTTGATTAGGTTATACAGGCCAGATGAAGGGAAAAAACAAAGATCATCTTGATCCAAAACTTTTATGGCCTAAGAAGGTTTTTAATGGTCTACTTAAGTTTTATTTAATTTCCATTGGTTTTTATGGTGTAGCCCACTTGAGTTCAACATGTACCTTATTTTTGGGCTTATGCACTAGAATGATCTGAAAAAAGTTGATGGACGGTGTGGATCAAACACATAAATCATGGTGGGGGCATAAAGAAGTTTCATAGGTTAAAAGTGGATTTTGTATTTAGCAAACAATTTAAAAGAAAAAAAATCACGGTGGTAACTTGAAAAAGGGTGCTTTTGGAAATAAAAATTTTTGTTTAATGAAAAATTCCAAAGCACATTCTGCATTCACCATTAAGCTAGACTCTTATCAGGAAAGAATTCAGTGAAAAACCACTTGTCTTCCACGTCAACAATGCATTAACAAACACTAATAAACACTGAAAATTTTCCAAAGCATTAAGTGTAAAATTTAAGCGTTAACAAACACGGCCTAATTTGCACATGGTGTTTATGCTGTGGAATCGATACGGTGGGGATCGCCTGAAGAACCAGTTCAATCTTATAAAACGGGATCATCTGGTAACTGTTCTCACTTGTATCTCCATACATATGGAACATTTGTTCTTAATTCGGGGCGGTACATATGTTGGACCATGCAACGTATGGCATGTAACACAAAACGTACGCACGCCACTACCATGATAGTAGTGGTCACCCGATCACGAGATGTTTTGATTTTTACAGCTGAACAACTGAAAAAAGTTTTTTTTTTATTTTTTATTTATTATTTTTTTTTTAAAGAATTTATTTAAAGGTCCAACCAACGGTCTACATTGGGTATTCAAAAGTACCATAATTAAGTGGCGGGATTTATCTTGGGGCATGGCCCCCCAGCATAGCAGATCAACTACCCGGATGTATGGCAACAGGTTCCTTGACATAAGACAACTTCCTTAAAACTGCTACTTCATCATGACTTCTAAAATAAACGGCTATAACAAAAATGACCAACCTTGCAGGGCTGGGATCATCCGATCAGTTGGATTTATGCATCGATGGCCCGCTGACAATGGTATTGAATGAGTGGAGATCTCAGATCAATGGTAGGACCGTTCCACTTGCCTGAAGCATCTAGCTGTATGGTAGTAGACTGGATGAAACTAGTTTCATGTGACCGTTTCTGCCGCTTAAAAAAAACTCCACCACATCCACAAGTCAGCTGAGAACATACACGTGTGTACACGCACCACATGGGCCAGCTTGGAATAGAATGGGAGATTTAATCTCTGAACTTTCACATGCAAACCCTTTGAGGTTGTGAAAGTAATTAGAGATTAAATCTTACTCAATGGTAAAGCCTGTGGTTGTTTTTTTCCTTAAAAAATAAAAAAATAAAAAAATCTTACTCGATGGTGTTTAACAAATCCCATAAATAAGTTATTATTACTCATAATATATGTTTGGAAATAGTTGAGTCTTTTTAATTCGAAAATGGGTCAGTAAAAAGCTGAGTTATATTTGTGGGCCCCGCCATAATCTATATCTATGTGACTTATCCATGTTGTTTATCCATTTTGACCATGATATTTTAGCACATGAGCCCAAAATAAGACAGATCCAAAGCTCAAGTGGCTCACGCCACAAGAAACAGTTCCTAAAACGTCCACTATTGAAAGATGTTTCCTTCCTAGGGCGTACATTGATGTTTATTTGTCATCTAAGTTGTTTATAAGGTCATGTAGACATGAACAAAAAGAAAACAATAATAATAGCGTAATCTAAAACTTCTATGACCCCTAAAAAACTTTCATTAGTAAGCATTAAAATTTCACTGTTTCCTGTGTTGTGGTCCACCTTAAATATGGAGCTGCCTTTTTTTGCTTTTTTTTTTTTTTTTTTTCCCTCGTGCCCTAAAATCAATTGGCAAATGGATAGACAACATGAATAATCCACGTACATCAGGGTGGGCCCCACTGTTTTCACACCCCTCCCTAGCTTTAGCATGGACTATTTTCAAACAGCTGTCAATGCCTGCATTGAGAAAGCTGCAAGAATTATATAGGTAAATAATTATTACTTATTCACAAAGGTTTACAAAGATAAATTGAAAAACAAAATAAGCCCTTATAGTAGTGTTGTCTTTTGGTTAATTTGGCACCCAAGTAATTACAGTGGATATGAAAATAATATTAAAACTATAGGATTTTGATAGGGTAGCACCCCCTCCTGAATTTTACATGAGGATGATCTTAACTGTTAGTGCTCATGGCTTCTCTGCCACCAGCCCATTGTACGAAACATTAGTTGAAATTGTTATTGTTAGTGAAAATAAATATTCAATGGCTCCTACTCAAATGCAAGATTCAAAATTGAAGATATCAATGGAGCAGGATTTTAAGACCGTATAACTTTTGTGTGGTAGCAATGAAGATGCAATCTCGAGTTGTGAAAACGGCTACTTCACAGTATTGTCGTTTGGATGTTGTGTACTCTACTCTTAATAGAATCTCCCAAACTCACCCAAACTCATGGAATTGGGTTCCTTGTGCTGAAGGAGAAAGAAAAAAAAAATAAAAAAAATTCCTTTTCTGAAAGAAATCTGTTAATACCGAACAATTAGGATCTCTATTTGAAAAACAATGTGCTAATATTCTAATATTGGGGTTTTTTTTTTCCTTATTTTTTAATATTAAAATTAAATATACAAAAAAATGTTAATTGGGCATCCACGAATGTAGCAGTACTTAAAATCTAATTTCAATATTTAAAGTTGGTTTATCATCCATCTAAAGTGGGGCTCACCATTTGGTCAATTTAATTTTAATTTTGTATTTCAAAATTTTCTCATTTGTGGCTGGACCCAAATAAGATATTCCAACTTGGTCATTGAACTGCGTGCCATCTTTGGCTACAATGGCATGTGCTCCACACTCGAAAAAACACGAATATTTTTGTATTATATAATGGGGTTCATATACTTAATGGGTATCCTAATGTTTATGTACCTTTGGTGTTTGTTTCACGAGGTAAACTTCAACAATGAATTTCAATGATATATAAAAAGGGTTTAGTTGGTGTGGATTATTGTTGAGCTTGCCTTTTCTTAATTTTTTTCAAACAAAACCTAGGACTTTTTTATAATTTAATGGATTTTTTTTAAAAAATAAAAATTAAAAGAGCGGCCGAGATAGGAGGGCTCACTTGCTTCATATATTAGAGAAAAATTTACAACCTAAGCTGTTTCAGGCGGGGCGGCAACATCTTAGTAGCCCCGCCTATCATATCCTATACAATCGGAGATTGTTTGAGATTTCTAACAGAGCTGAGGCCAGTTTTGTCCAAAAGATACCGGCCCCAATCAGCTGGGGGAGGAGATGGACACCCGGGAAGTACCTGTGAGATTGCGTCGAGCTCCCATCTCTAGCCAAACGTCTGCTGGCCCGTTTGCTTCCTTAGGGAAGGGAGATACAAAAGGTTCCCCTATCGCATAACCCCCAGATCCGAGTCATCCGAGTCACCCAGTATTTCCATTTCCATGAGATTGTGGATTTCCCGGATAAACACCCCACCACCCAATTGGAATCTGTTTCAATTAGAACTCTGCTAAGACTGGAAGAAACGCACAACTTCATCCCATCATAAACAGCCAGGTTATTGGATGCATTCCGGTATCCACTGGAGAAAGCAAATTTCTAACACACACACACACACACACACACACATAACTCACACAGCTCAACCTCATGGGACGGAGCCGTGAGCTCTAATATATATATATATATATATATATATATATATATATATATATATATATATATATATATATATATATATATCAAACAGTTGTAATGCCTCGTTATTATGATTTTACAGCAGTTTACCTGTATTTACTCCAAGCCAAACAGGCCCTGATCAAAGGCTCATGCATGACTACTCATCAACCTTTGTTGGAAACATCTCATGTTTGCCACTTATATCTTTCCTTTTTGAATGTGTAGGGAGTTGAGAGAGTTGGATGAACTCAAAAGCCCTACAGTCACCATATCTGAAACATTTGAATGGCTAAGGAGCATCGTGTTAGGCGTGAATGGAGGATGGTTTTCCAGCATCAACATGGGCAGTGAGACTAATAAAACAAGCACCATTATCCTGAGTCCTAACCTAACCAGTTGTCACAAGTCAATTGATGATTATGATAAGCCAGTCTACTGTTGCCCTCCTAAACCAGAAGCTGAGGAATCTGCCATAGATTTCCAGTTCCCTAACCCTTCCTCACCAATGCGTATACATCGGCCAGCCCACCTCATCGATGAAGAGTATATCACCAAGTACGAGAAAGCCTTCTCAATCATGAAGAAACTCAGCGACGATGACCCACGTAGCTTCAAACGACAGGCAAACATGCACTGCATCTATTGACCAGTGCCTATAACCAAGCAACTTCTACTTCCATTCTCAAGATCCATCGTTCATGGCTCTTCTTCCCTTGGCATCGTATGGTTATCTACTGCCACGAGCAGATACTTGCCAAACTCATAGGAGATGATACATTCGCATTGCCTTACTGGAATTGGGATTCTCTCCCAGGCCTGGTACTCCCTAGTATGTATCTTAATGGATCTTTCTATGATAAAGAGAGGGATCAATCTCATCTCCCACCTCAGAAAATTTTAAAAATCAGAAAATCTCACTCTAAATTCTTTCTTTAGCCCATATAGCCAACTTGTAAGAAGAAACTCAATATGCTTCAGTAACTTTAAAGAGGGCCCAAATGCTCTAGCTATCATTATTTCTTTCCATATGCCCCACGGAATTCTTTTCATCTACCTCGGAAAAATTGGTAAAAGAAGTGACCTCCATAACATTCTGCCACAAGGCCGATCTGGACCACTCACTCAGCCCTCCATTAGACCTGACATAGAGCCAAGAAGCAACCAAAAAATACTGAATAGATTGAAGAAGAAAACCTAAATTTCACAAGCCATCTTGCAATGATGAAGAATGTGATCCAACCATCTCTGCATCTTCCAAACATAAAACATATATTGGGAATGCAGAAAATTCTTTTTTAGAGTTGATAGAGGCTTAGGTCTACCTCCAAACATAAAACATATGAAGGTGCAACAAAAAGCTTATCCACCCTTGAAGGGGCACATCATCCCCAAACCTTAGCACATAGAGGCTTAGGTCTACTTACTGCATATAGAGAGCTATCTGAAATTCCTAAGCGGAGAATCTTCCACCTAGATGCATAAGGCCAAACACATTTGTCCTCCCTGTTGCTGTGAGAAGGACCTCATCGAGCATTTTGAGAAGATATTCTATGCTTTTTCCAATTTAGTCCCATAGATACCTTCTGAAGTAACAACTCCAAACCAATCTACTGCTCTTCACGAGAAGATTCCCTTCAAGAAATAGAACAAACTTGGGAAACACTTGGCCAACAATACATCTCCCCACCTCTTCACAAAAATGAATTTGGTTGCTCATCCCAACTTCGAACATCACACCCCTGGAGAGAATTTTGCCTACTCCTTTGAATCATCTCCAAACTTGGAGATTGCCTTTCAAATGTATAAGCTCCTCCCACCAATCACTCCTACCAGATTCCAGCCCCTCCTCCCCATAATAGCAGGAAATGACCGTCCACAAAAGGGAATCATGTACACAACCAAACCTCCACCACTACCACTTTACAAGCAGCATCCAGTTTTTCTCCCTGTTCTGCCTGCACTAATTCCCCCTTTGTGTTTTGGCTTTTGAAATATCCTCCCATTTGATAAGAGAAGAAATGGTGCTCGAGTCTCCTTCCCACATGAAATCCTTTTGTAGCTATTTGAGTTTCATAGCTACCTTAGTGGAGATTTTAAATAGCAGTTAGTATGTGGGCAGATTGACAGTGTAGCATTAAACAGTCACCAAGGGAAATATATGATCTTTTCCATGACATATTTCCATGAAGCCAGTCTTTTCTCGTCTCTCTCCACAAATGGATCCCAGGTCGATTCAGCAATTGGATTTGCACCAAGAGGAAGGCCAAATATTTTATGGTAAAGACTCCACCTTGCGCCCTATAATAAGTGTCATACTTTCCACTGTTGACAAATCTAACTCCACTCCTGTAATAGAGCTCTTGCCAAAATCTCAACCAAAGACAACCTTGAAACAATGGATTCCACAAACAACTGCAATTTGGTTTGGCAGCATGTCATATAAAAGAAACTGTATTGTTTATGAACATGAGATAGGAGATTCAGCGCTAAAAGAGTCCAAATTGAGCATTCTGCGATGATAGAGAACAAGGAAGGGGAAAGAGGGTCCTGTTGTCCAAGGCCTCTGGAACTTCGAAAGAATCTTCTTAAGAGAGCCACCCAGAAGAAGTGAAAATGAGATTGATGATCAGATGCAATCCTTGATCCACCTCACCCACTTTCCAAATCCGCTATTTACATCATGTACATGTGGAAGTACCAATCCAAATGGTCATAAGCTTTCCCATATCTATCTTGCGGAACAAACCTGGCTAGCCACTTCTACTTTCTAGGCTAACACATCCATTGGCAACAAGAAACCCATCCATAACATGGCAATTATAAATATAGGCACCTTGGTATGGAAAAGTATGATCAATGCGATGGCTTATTTGGAGCCTGTTAGCAACAACACTGGCAAAAAGTTTATAAAGGGTTCCCTGGAGGTTGATAGGTCTAAAGTCACTCAACTCCTTCACACCTTAAGATTTCATCGGCTCAAGATTTCCGAAGCTAGGAGATGCATTCTCAATGGGGATTGCTTTCATTTTCTTTCTTAAGTTCTGATTGCTTCTCTTCCAAGTTTGGAGAAACTTCCAATCCTTCCTCAACATCAGGATTGCCAAGATCCCCCAAAATCTTTCTTCCGCTCAAGCTTACCAAAGACCAACTTAATGTAAAATCTTATCTTGCCTTGATGAGACAACTTATAGAAAGGGAAGCAGGCCGAGCCCAAGGTTTCACATATCAGACCATCTCCTAGTTAGGTCCAGAAATCCCTGCACATGCAGCCACATTTCCAAAGTAGGAGGAGAACAAGAATTGAATACCTGAAGAGGCTAGGATGATTGGACTGTGATCCGATATAGGCTTTTGGAGGCTATAAGAGGTCGTTGCAGGGAAAGAATAGTCCCGCTCCTTTCCATAGTACTCACATTATCGCCAAATGCACCATTCTACACAAAATACAACCTCTAGCTGAACCCAATAGCACTAGGAAAGGAATGTCCCTACCACTACATATTAGAGAAATGCCAAGAGATTTCATGAAAAGCTAAAGCTCGAGGACAGTTTCAATCCTCCAGCACACTTCGCCTGACATCAATAAAGACCTAATTTTTTTTGCTAGTAAAATAGAGAAAAAAGAGGACACAACGGAGGGCCTCAAATTCAGACAGAATGCAGAGCTAGAAGGCTGCACAATACAAGGCACAATGGCCACACTGGATATTAAAAAGTACCTCAAAACATGACAATGCCAGCCAAACCATAGAATGGAGAATAGCTCTGCAGCCACTGATGCCCAAGGGCCAAAAACACGAAAAGAAATAACCCCTAGGCAAGCCAAGCAGCAGCCCATTGATGATGGAACAATCAGATACCCACAAGCTTTGCCAATCTGACACAATTATAGCAAAACACTGGCCTGGCAACGGCTCATGGGCAAGCCCACAAGAAAGGAACACTAATATCAACCAGGTATTGATATGTAAATATGTTAATGGGGACACAAATCTGGGTTTCTAAAAGTTCAATGTGTAACTCAGTTGGATAGTTTGATCATTTTGCTCATTTACGTTGATTCAGGAATTAGTGAATAACTTCGATCTATGATACCCAGATATAGTACTGATACACATTCGAGTACATTAATGGGGAGACCACTTTCCATTTCTAAATCTAGGGCATGGATGATGCATATATCCATTTGAACATATTATTCATAGTATGTTTATGGTATTTGCATTCGATAAAAAAGTCTCATGACTTGTACTTTCTATTTAAAAAAATTCATGGCTTTACTTAAAACATTTGGATCAATTTTTTTTTGAAACGTTTTTACATACTTCTTCCCCTTCTTTTCCCTTAATTTTTTTGTATTTTTTCGTTTTCTTCTTGCTCCCCTTTGCTCTTTTTTTTTTTTTTTTTTTTAATTAAAAAAAATTGTGAATATTCTTCGAAAACTAAAAAGGAGAGAGAGAGAGAGAGAGAGAGAGAGAGAGAGAGAGAGAGAGAGAGAGAGAGAGAGAGAGAGAGAGAAAGAAATAGTGAGTTCAATGAAAGTATCATATTTACGGTAAGCACTTTACTTTCACAATATAAAATGTTAGTAGTAGCGGACACTTCTACCCATGCAACTAATTTTTGGAGAGCTCCAAACTTTGAGTATCTAAAGGATATGGGAAGACATTTGAATTAGTGGTTTCTGGGGAACCTATGGATAGGAATTTCCCCAAAAAAGCCTGTTGAGTTGACTCCCTCCCTCCCTCTACATCTCTCTTCACCCCCATATCTTGTAAGAGTAACTTTTTCCTTAATGCAACAGCCGATACAACTGTACATAGCTGTTTTGTAATTCCATGCTTCCAAGTCCCATCTTTCCTACCCTTCCTCTCCCCACGTGTTTCATGCCTTACACTCCCCTATGACAATAATACAAAAGAAATGCCCAGGGTCGCAACGTATCTCTGTGTATCATATAAGTATCCAGTCTCAGTATCAGTCACATATAATGCAAGGCTTGATACATTGAGAATATACAAGTATCTTGGCATCTTCGAGTTGAATATGATTCCCTGATTTTTGGCATATTAGTTTTTTTTTTTTTTTTTCCTTAATGACCTAGTGATTCCTAAATGGTCTCCATGATACAAACCCTAGTAAAATAATTAAGAGAATACGATTATTTTGTAAGAATCTTTAGCAGATGATTTAATTGTTAGCCACACGCAAAGCAGAAGAAAAAGACGAGGACGGGGAGATAGTCCTAGAAAGTAGGAGAATGTCCTAAAAACCACATGCCTTCTACTATAAAAGAATACAATTATTTTGTAAGAATCTTTAGTGGATGATTTAATTGTTAGCCACACAGAAGAAGAAAGAAAAAGACGAGGACGAGGAGATAGTCCTAGAAATTAGGAGAATGTCCTAAAAACTACATGCCTTCTACTACAAAAGGCAAACGGGCTTCTCTCATTTTTGGGATCACATGTTCATTCTCATGCCAAAATCATGTCAATCCGAAACTCTGGTGAGCCACACCAAAGGGAACAATGTAAATCATGCTGAAAACTCCCTTGCTTTCTTGTAGAAGGATTTGACCGAAAATATTTTGCCTTGGGCCCACCTCCATACTCTCTTGTTCTACCTTTGACGATTGACAGCTCTAAGAGCATCCATAATCTGATCAGATTTTGCTTCTCCTCCCTTAGATCCCATCTAAAACTTGGTAACCACACTAAATGAGATCCAACCCATTCTTTGAACTCAAAGAATGATCTCCATAGTAGCAATCCTCCCAAAACCTATAGCACAATTGATCTTGCATGGATAAATTTTCTACACCTAAGATGGTTTTCCGAATTCCAGAACTTATGTATCTGCAGGTTCTAGGAGTGCTCCACCCATTGTTCCGCATACTATATTTCAACGACACCACCTCTTCACATAATGCAACCCCCTGCATCGCCAATCCTAGGAGAGCTTGATTGATGGCTTTCATCAGTTTGTCATCTACCTTGTTGGTTCTTGTACCTCATGACACTTGTGATTATCTTCCTCTCCTTGCAACAAAAAATCCCTTTGCAAGCATTCCACCATACAAACAAACATTTATTATGACAAGAATGCAAGAACTTGGTCAGTGTTTTAGAAAATAGAAATAATGAACCTAATACAATAGGAGTTGGTCAAAACAATCCTTCAAAATCTCTTAAGAGTTCTCCCTCTTTCATTAAAGTTTGCTTATTTCTCAGAAAAAAAAGTTCTCTGAAGAATATCCATTGCTAGTAGCAGTATTTTATACAACACATGATATTGAGCAGATAATAGTAACTGGGTATCAAAGTTAAAACATTTTTTCGAATGGTAATATCATAGGTATAAGAGTTTATAACAACTGTTTTTTTTTTTTTTTTTTTAAAAAAAAAAAAAAAAAACAAAACAAAACAAAACAAAAAACGTAATATCATAGGTATCATAGCTAACAACATTGTTTTTTAATGGTAAGCAAACGTGTAGGCAATATCTCGCTTGTATACTTTACCGATCTAAAGTGGAAATGCCGCACTTAAGTGCAACAACTCTCCTCGGCCACGTCTCCTTTCTAAAGAAAATCCATGCTTAGCCTATCGATTCGATTAAAGACCGACTTAGGGCATTTAAACAGAGAAAAGAAATAAATGGAGAGATTGGAGGAAGAAGCCTTAATGAGGGTAATTCTACCACTTAGAGAGAGCAATTTACTCTTCCATGGAGAAAGATTTCTCTCCATTCTCTTCACAACCTGTAGCAGGTTATTACACTAAAACAACCCACTTCCCTAACATAGAAAGTAAATATCTTTTGGGAAAAACATTGAAGCCCCACCAATTATCTTTCAGAAATCAGGGAGAGTGGTAGAAGGGTATTAGTAATTTTGCCCAAAACTGAACAGCTTGGATCGACATCTTAATTTTGCATAGAATATGGAATTAGTAATATTTTGGTGCCTATTATAAGCTCTCCTCTAATTTAAATTAAAGATAAGGCAGGGAACTGACGTGCAGTAACTGCAGTTCCACTGCTAGAGTCAGTCATAAATGTGGAATGGCTGTTATAATTTCTGGAATCTGCATAGGACAAAGGGAGGAAACCATATCCATGTTCTCACGTCACCATGAATTGTGCTCTTCTAGGCTTGTGCCTTCAGAAAAATTATGCAATTTGAAGTGGTTTGACTATTTATAAAGTCATGTAATGCTAAAAACTTGGGAGTCTTTTCTAGTGCAGCTAAGTAAGAACTCTTCATGTGTTAACGAACAATAAACAAAATGATACCGTTTTGATAACAAAAGCGTAGTAGTAAGTCCAGTTATGAAGCCATTCTAGTCTGTTTTACTGGGGTGATGATGGGTTCTTACCCAAGAGATCAAATGTTCCAGCACCTGCAACATAAATTCCCCCATTTTAACTTGAATACAGTAAAAACATCCAACTGTGCAAGTCAGGATATAGTTAACATGTTACAGTTTTATGGATCTAAGTTCCAGAAGCAGTTTTTTTTTTTTCCTTCTGAGTTTCTGATCGTAGGAGAATATCCTTTAGCATCAACATGCAATGATAATTAATTATGGGCAAAACAAGGAAACCAACAAGAGTTCATGGGAGTGAAGCAGCAGCACAAAAGAAAAGACAAAAGGTCAAGAAAGAATTGAAAATCGATGGAAACAGCTGCAGGAAATCCGAATGAAGCAAAGGGAAGACAATGCAATGGGTCTTGTTTTCAAAGGGAAATAAAACCAAGCCCATCAGAAACTCTCTACTCCTTTCTGCAAAAGAACAAGCGTGCCACTGAAGTGGTACCCTTGAAATTGTCAGCTAGAAAAGTGGACAAATCCAAATTGACTGTCAATGCCAACGGGCCATTAATTTCAGAATGAGGAGATTATGAAACGGTTTGTCAACCACAAGTTGGCACACCTGTAAGGTATAGAACATTTTAGAAATGGCCAAAAGGAAACAGAAAACAATACTTCTGCAAAAACAAAAGGACCCATATACTCTCCAACATCATGCATTACATGCACAAAAAAAGGATAAAGAATAGCCATGTGTGATGAAGAAGAATTATTGTCGAACCCCACAGGCACATAAATGTAGGATGACAAGGGTGATTTGAGTGCCCTTTGAGATTTAAACTGCAAACAACCAGCTTTACTTTCAGTTTTTAACTCACTAGAACATACACCTTGTATTCCATGCAAGGAGTTACACAAAAGGAGAGCAGTGAGTCTCATGTGAAATAGAACTATGGGTAAACCTACAAAGCACAAGATGCAAGATGAGGGCAAGAGCTTCATTAATGCAGGCATGTTGTCCATCTTACGATCTGTTTCAGTAATTATGTAGCTCCTCTCAAAGGCAGGGTTCCTAAATTCCTACCTGGCTCTCGGCCTTTGCCGAGGGATTGCTTGAGCGGCCATGAGTGCCACTTTAAGGGGCTCAGATGAAACAAAACCCTGCCCCTGCATCAGTTCATGAACCCTCCTCGCTTCCTGCACAAGACCACCGGCTAGAAGACCATTTATGATCCGCTCAAACTCATCTGCTCTCAATAATTCTTTCTTAGACTCCACTATACCAAGTGCTTCGCGAGCTTTCTTTTCAGTGCCAGCCCTTGAGTACATATCACAAAGGCTTACATGAATCTTGAAGGGAGTCTCTCCCTTCTCAACAATTTTTTGCAGCAACTGTTCAGCTTCATCAACTAGTTGTAGCTTACCCAACCAATCCACCAAGACAGTGTATGTAGCAACTCCTGGTTCAAACCCATCCTTCTCAAGGTCCAAGAGCATATTCAATGCTTTGTCAAGAAGGTTCTTCTTCTCATAAGCTGCTATCATGCTAGCAGTGGACCTATCATCTGGCTTGTGACCAGCTTTTATCATGTAGTCAAAATTGTTTCTGGCTTGATCTGGATCACCTGCTTGTCCATAAGCTTCAACAAGCAATGTGCATGACTCCAGAGTTGGTTGAAAACCAGCAAACTGCATTGTATTGACTATCCTCTGTGCCCCATCAACATGGCCGCGTTGAGCAAATGCTCTCAGCAATTCCATGTAAATCTCCTTGGAGGGTTTGATATCCCTTGCTTCCATTTCTCTCATCAGTGATTCACCAGACTTTGGTAGGCCAGCATTCACATAAGCCATTATCATCGAATTATATACTCTCATATCTGGTTGAAACCCTTGGCTCCTTAGCTTTTCAAATGCATCCTTCGCTCGGTCAAGATTGCTTGCCTTACTATACATATGAACTAAGATGGTGGATGTTAGGATGTCAGGGTCGATACCCTTTTCTGTCATTTTATGAAGGATTCTCTCAGCATCTTCTATACAGTTTTCCTTAGCATGTGCATCAATCAGTTTTGAGCAGTCTCGAATGTTAGTCATAAAAGATTTCTCATTCAACACAAACTCAGCCACCTATAGAAGAAACCAAAACAGCAAATTAGCATGTAATAAATCTCAGAAATCTTTTATCGACAATGAACAAAAGGAAATTTAGAAATCTCAAAAGAAGGGGAGACAAGGTCCCAATAACATGTGACCCGTTCAACAATAATCTCTAGCAAAAGAAGGCGAGAACTTCATTCACCTTGCTATCACATGAGTGAAAAATACAACTGACCAAGAACATAATAATGGATGGGGTAAATACGAAGGATACAAGTTCCAAGATACATTTAAGCAAGAGCACTGTATACATGTAAGAGCTGACAGATTGCCGCTCGTCACTTTTTCACTAGATAAAATGGTTCCAATAACGTGTAAAATTGACCACCTCAAAGAAAGGCACAACGTTCCAATAACCAAGGAATTGAATAATGGTAATGGTGGCTGTAACAGCCACCATAAATACCATTACAACACAGGCCCTAATAACCATTTTTTTACAATTAAAAAAATAATAATAATTAATTAATTGAAGACAGGCCAAAAGGCAAAGAATACAAAAGGAAATGAAACAACAACAACAACAACAACAACAACAACAACAACAAAGTGTGCAACCTACAACTCTAACCAATAAACAGGGAAATGATCAGAAACTGAAATATTAGTTGCTTGCGCCCATTCAATTACACTCCCTTTTGCCCTATAAAAAGCTTCAAGAAACTGAGCCCTTCAATTTTTTGAATTGTTTGGACAAGATCTGGCAACACCAGATTAACGGTGTAGAAGTAGCCACATGGCAAGCACGATAACTTCACGACGTGCGCCGAATATATAGAAGACAACTCATTGATGAACAAATCCTCGAAGAGTCGTGGCGTTTGGGTGACTCTTGGATAGGAACAAGTATCCGTCAGGGCTATGTCAACATCAGGGTACGTTCAAGAGCCTGTTATCGTGATAAGGGTGCATCCAAAAAAAGCGAGGCATGATCGAATTGAGGTAATTGCCACTTCATAGATGGTGATATCCGGTTTCGTCACGTGAGCAGCAGTTGTTCTCACAACATTGTCCAAGAGCCTATAAATAGCGGAGAAGAATTCAAAGAAAGGATCCTAGCATCAATCCAAAACCCAACTACAAACAACCAATCAATCCAACGCAACGCTATTTATCTAGTCCTCCGAGACACTTATCATCTCCACCACTCTTCAGCCGTGGAACCCTTAACTTCTAGAAGTAGCTCAGTCCATCCCTGCTTCAAGCCGGACTAACTTAGTTGTGGCCAATAGTTGTAATTCCCTTCCATTTGTGTCTATGCACCGGATCTGAAAGAAGATCGTAGTCTTGGGAATCATCCACCTACGCTCATATGTTACGTTAACGGTAGCTTGTAACTTCGGCATTACCCATCCCTTGCTCAGCAGTGCGCTACTCGGTCAGGCACTCCACTGCTCTTAGCCAGGTCGATGATCTCATTTTAGTGGTAAGTCTCAATTTTCCACCTCCATCTTTGCTCTCCGATTGATCATACAATTGTTGCACCTTCGAAAGTCCTCAAGGCAAAAAAAAAAACTCATTGAAGGAAGAGCCCAACCTCTGCAAATCGCTTGATTAGCACAACGACAATTGGCTAAATAGATGGTTGGTCTCTAGACCATTCGATCAAGCACCGCTCTATCTCGACACCAAGTGTCGGTGGCGTTCAGTTTGAATTGGACCACAAATTGGTTTTAGCATGCCCGCAAATCTCTCACATGTACTGCGTGGCCAAATTCCAGACCAACAGAAACATCGACTATTTCTCTCCAACCAAATGCTCCAAAGACCTACTAATAAGCAACACCATACTCGATTCCCGATCTAGCTATTACACCTCCATGCCAAGCCAAGAAGAATTGATCGATTGATGTTGGAATAACCCATGAAACTCTGAACAGATTCAGAAAGCCAAACATCGACCATTATGCCCATAAAAATAAAATAAAATAAAAAGAAAAAATTTGTATATGCCTTCCATAACAATTGTTACGGCCCTGTAACGTGTTACGATTCCCACCGTTACCATTAAGTAGCAGCGGTAATGGCTGTTACATAACCATTCTTGATAGCCAGCATTTAGCTGAATTTATTGGGGTTGTGGTTGGCTCAAGCTAGAATGTGTGTCCCATTTAAGTAAATGGGTTGGGCTTATGTTGACCCCCGTTTGATCCTAACTTCTTCTTTTTTTTCCCTTTTGGTGAAGGTGAACCATATTACCACAATTTTATTAATAAAGGAAAAGGATATACAAAACAGGGGTCATAAAAGGCTTACCTCCAAAAACAACTATGAACCATCAAAGGTGTACAAATCAAAACATTTTTCAGTAAATAAGCAAATAAATAAAACAATACCAAATTGGACAAAAACTGATTTTTTTTTTTTTTTTTTTTTTTTTTTGAACTGAAGAATATGTGAAGCTGAAAAAAAAAATGTCAGTGTGTAGTTCTATTTGAACCTGAAGTCTCCCTAAAGCTAAATTGTCATTTGGGTCGGGGAGCTTTGATTTCATTCAATTCATAATAATATTTTTTCTTTTTTCTTTTTTTTTTGAGAGGAATGCATATTCAATTTATAATAATCTATATTCAATTCAATTCATAATAATTCATTTACCACTTAAATAACATAATTTGACATAAGCGTGATAGCTAAGGAATTGTGAATGACATAGAACAGTAACATCAGGAAACATCAAGACCTTTTTATTGTGAATTTGTTCTGCTCCTTTCAGAGCCTGTTTATGAGAGAGAACCATGGACAACCATGGAAAAGAAAATGAATTCCTTTGATGTGACAGTTTCCTCTGTTTGGGAAACCAAAAAAGCAGAGGAAATTGATTTCCTTTTCCAAAGTAGTCCTCGAAAAAGGATAAACCATTTCCCGCAAAAATCAAGTCTCTGATTTCGGAAAATATAAACGCGAGCATCCAACGTTCCACCTAACCTGATCATGAGTCAACCAAAATGGAATATTTTTTGAGGCACCTTCTGCCACAAATTTACCACAATATGATGCTTGAAATATTGGAAGACCATCCCAAAGCATTAGAGTTAAACTACAATCACCTGCCCCTTCTTGCATAGAGCCAATTCTGATCTTTGGGTGTGACTCCCAGCCAAGGTTTTAAATCGGTCTATTGGGTAATTGTATCATTCACCAATCACCACCATTATACCCCTGTATCGGGCCGATACAGCTGTATCATTCATGGGTACCACTATGTATCGGGCGATACATGCTGATTTCAGACAATACTTTAAACCTTTGCTCCCAACCCAGAATATGTTGCTTTCTGAAGATACATAGCTTTTTGAAGAATCTTGTGGAATATTCTGTTGAATCCAAAGAAATTAATGACTCTGAACTATAATTGAATAAATTCTCAACCAAGGGTGCCACTCCAGCTTCAGAATCTTGCGATTCCTAGATGCTTTATGCCATAAGATAGAATAGCATATTAGCTAACTTTTTGTTGTAGTCCATCTCCTGCTCCTGTTTCTAGGAACTGAAATTTTGTTTCCATGATCATTAGTGGGGTGGCTTCCACTCAACTTATCACCCAACTGCCAATAAAGAAATTCATCTTAACCATTGCTATGCAATAAATAAATAAAACCTCTAACGACTTCCATATTCCAAATGTTCCACGTTTTGAATAGATACAGAAGAAAGCAAGCTGTCTTTAATGGTAAATCAAACTTTAGTTAACACAACCACTATGAGAAGAACTAAGCCAGAATTAATTTAGTTTAACTATATCTCTCATACAAAATCATTCTCGGTACTCGAAAATTGAGATCTTAGGGGGATAAAAACTCCACTTCTATGCTCTCCGTCTCCATCAAATAATGTTGGAATTTCCCACTGGAAAGAAAAATGTTCTCATATAATATAAACCCACCCTTAACATCCATCATGTGTCCTGCCCAGAGATAAATCACCATCTTCAAATCTAGTTAGTTTGTTCAAAGACATCATGAGGTAGCTAAACATATTGGTTAAATTTTGTTTTATGTTTAGAAACTTGCTGTTCGTGACATGGTTCACAAAAGCCCAGAAGCTCATCTTTTGGAGACTCGTATCATGTTGATTTGTGAATATTTAGCAATGGAACATGTTGAAAACTATTAACTTTAAAAAGAAAGAAACCACTGACCTTGAAGTATAAAATTATATTGCGTTCTTTCATTTTGTCAAGCAACGCAAGCCAATCGATCCTGCTCGGTTGTAGAAGTTCAACCCACTCTGCTAAAAGTGGAAACGGGTCATCTTCCTCTGTCAAAGTGAGAATTCTCTCAGTAACCATCTTGCATTTCCCAGAAATCAACTTGGGTTCTTCTGGAGTGATGAGCTTCTCAGCCTCATGGATTCTGTCAGCCACTTCAGCCCACTTTGGGCTGGATAAATCAAGACCGTAGATCTTGTACTTTATCTTCCCCCGCCTCTGCGGGAGAGCAACAACCTTAGAATTCTCTTCAGTAGTAACTGAACTGTCGTCATTGATGACTTGGGCTGCATCCTCACTTTCCGCATTCTCTCCTTGGTGGGCTTCCTTACACAGGCGCTCCAGGCTCTGATAAAACTCGCTCTCCTCCATCTTCTCTCGAGCCCATTTGAATCTGAGCTCTCTCAGCATGTCTCCTCGAATGCCAACATCGCCGACGAAGTGGCACATGTCCTTGACGTCTTCAGCTTGGAGGAATTTCTTCATTTCCTCCTTCTTGCACACCTTTCTCATGTCATCGAGGACGGAATTGCAGACCTCCCAGATGGTCTTCCAGAGATCCTAGCTGAAATCAAGCGATTGAGTCCTCGTGGCGGAATCAAGCATTTCATCAAGGCCACCTCTCTCCATCTCAGAAACAACCTTCTGGACGATGATAAGGAGCATACCGTCGATGGTTTCCTTATTGCAGTTGGGGTAAGTTTCAGAAAGCTTTCCACGGATAATCCAAACGAAACGAGATAGGAATTCATTCATTGAGGTGTTGTCTTCGTCATTATCATTGGCTTCGATGAGGTTGTTAGGTTGAAGAGAGTGAAGAGAGCTGCAGAAGGAGATAGATGTTGGAATATTGGGGATAGGAAGAATGAGATGGGAAGATGAGGAAGAGAAGAAGGGAGTTTGAATGGAAGGGGCATTTCTGTAAATAGAGGGATGAGAAGAGAAGCGCCATTTTCTGAGATGGGAGATGGCCTGTCTGGGAAGGAAGGGCTTCATTCTACTGTGATGGCCTTCA
>JASAUF010000084.1:0-52500 GCA_030180095.1 Magnolia changhungtana | reverse complement strand
CAAAGGAGGCTCTCTCTAACGGTTCATATCAAAAGAGGCCCCAGGTGGTGGCCTATCTACATTGAAGGTGGGGCTCACACAGTGGACAGTCCACATAAAAGGTAGGCCCCACATATGGATGGTCCACATTAAAAGGTCGGCCCATAATGATAAAAAGCCCACATCCAATGTGAGCTGGTATGATGAATGATGGACTTCAAAGATGAGGCCTACATGATGGACACTCCACATCAAAGGTGGGCTCCACATGATGGGTAGTGAACATTGAAACCAGGCCTCACATGATGGATGGCGCATATTGAAGTGGCCCCACATGACGGATGGTGCACATCAAAGGTTAGCCCCTAATGATGAATGACCCACATCCAAGGCAAGCCCTACATGATGGGCAACCCACATTGAAGGTGGGGCCCACATGATGGACAGTCCACATCAAAAGTGGGCTCCGTATGATGGGAAATTAATAATGGTGGGCCCCACGTGATGGAACAATCCGCATCAAGGTAGGCCCCACATGATGGACAATTCACATCAAAGGTCAGCCCTAATGATGAGTGCCCCATATCCAAGGCCTCACATGATGGATGACCTATATTGAAGTGGCCCTACACGATGGATGGTCCACATCAAAGGTTAGCCCCTAATGATGAATGACCCACATCCAAGGCAAGCCCTACATGCTTGACAACCCACATTGAAGGTGGGGCCCACATGATGGACAGTCTGCATCAAAAGTGGGCTCCATATGATGGGAAATTAATAATGGTGGGCCCCACATGATGGAACAATCCACATCAAGGTAGGCCCCACATGATGGACAATTCACATCAAAGGTCAGCCCTAATGATGAGTGCCCCATATCCAAGGCCTCACATGATGGATGACCTATATTGAAGTGGCCCTACACGACGGATGGTCCACATCAAAGGTTAGCCTCTAATGATGAATGGCCCACATCAAAGGCAAGCCCTACATGATTGGCAGCCCACATTGAAGGTGGGGCCCACATGATGGACAATCCACATCAAAAGTGGGCTCCATATGATGGAAAATTAATAATGGTGGGCCCCACATGATGGAACAATCCACATCAAGGTAGGCCCTGCTCTAATGATGAGTGCCCCATATCCAAGGCAAGCCATGCATAATGGACAACCAACATTAGAGGTGGGGCCAACATGATGGATAGTCCATATCAAAGGTGGGCTCCACTTGATGAATGACCAACATCGAAGGTGGGCCCTACATAACAAATGGCCCACATTTAAGATGGGCCCTGTATGACGGACGACACACGTAAACCAAACATGTTTTTCTACTTTCTGGTTGATAAGTATGTTGGTTATCAAACACACTTACAATTGAATAAGGACATAAGTAGCTTATCCAAAGTAACTTACCATCCAAACTCCCCCTAAATGATATTTCACTTATCTTATTTTTTCCCAAAGGTGAAAGTTTAGTCCTGATAAACAGATTTTCATGGCATATTGCATTAATTATATGAATTGAAAGATATACTGATTTTGACAACTAACTTGTACTTGACATCCAAACAACATTAATAAGAGACTCTCAGGCAACAACATTTCCATGTAAAATGAGTGAAGTTGCATTCATAAAACTGCATTTCCAAATAATTGAGTTTTTTAGAAACTAATTTTTGGAATATCATCCAAACTCAGCCTTTCCTGTTCTTATAGGCCAATAGGAATGCTCTATCAAGATTACAATGGTTATTATAAAGCTGGAAATTTTGTCATGTCATTTACAGCGCAGACATAAGTTTATATACATGAAGATACAAGATCTCTGGCGAATTTCCAGCTAATTACATACCACGTATATAATATTCTACAACTAACATTGATATCATACAATCTAATTAGTAATCTTTTGAGGCCCAGTTTGCTAATCTCTAAATGCTCAAATCACTGAATGAAGATTCAAGAGGTGAATTGTGACACAAAGGCAAAAGAATCACACAAGTTTAAGGTTCAACAATTGTCTAAGTTGGTCCGAGCCTGCTCTAGCCATCCACTCTGTTGGGAAGCGCGGAAGTGTGAGCCTTCAAGTCTGACGATCTACACGACTTTTGGAACCCTCACAAAGCAGAACATTAATGCTCCAACGGCTTGCCTATCTACTACTGGAGCAGATGGATCTATTCACACCTCTGATCCTACAGTACAGATGGCCCCGGATCACGATCTATGGATTAGATCATCCCAAGGACAAGCCAAATGGACAAATTTTAGTGCGCACTATTTATCTCTGTATACCCACAGTATTTCTTATGATCGATTGCACGAGAGAGTCTCATCCTTTTATAGGAAAGCATGAGAGATTGGATGAGACCAGATAATCCGGTCATATCCCTATCTCCCATCTAAAATTAAATTCAAAGTTGAATTTGAAATATAACAGAAAGAAAGAAGCTAGAAGAAGCCTAAACATATGAGACCCACCCACTAGTGATTGCTCACCAGTGGGCCCCACTGGCCTATGTCCAGCATCTCCCACTCAATCACATTGTGGGATAGGCACAAAAAAATGTCTATCTAACTCACCTAATAAAAATCAAAGAGTAAACATCGCGATCAAAAGAATCAGAGGCGTGGGACCAGTTGGATTACCCTAATCTTCTCACAGGTGACGAATACTAAGTGACCACCTAACTAGTACTCAATAACCCAAGCTTTGCAATGCCTGTCCTAGTCCACATGACCACACCGGATGAAGTTAACTCCCGATCTGGAGTACTTGGCCAACATACGCACTTATCCAACTTATCGAGTTATTTTGAAAACTTAATTTTTCATAAACTTCGACTAAAATCGATTTAAAACAATACTTATAGATATACTTTTAAGAAAAAAAATATTGTTTACAAAAGTCTATTAAAAACAACTCAATACTGCCGGCGAATAAGTCTTCAAGTGGGTATTTAAAGTTCTAGAAACTTGGTGTAGCTGTCACGGGATCTTCCCCACGCATATGTGTAATTTGGAATTAATCAAGCCACTTTCCTAGCGTAACTGAATCTGACCAATCAAGGACCTTTTGTCATAGTACATTAAAGTAACGACACTCAATTTCATCCTCATATACACAAGAGGAAGCTAGCTAAGGATACAAAGAGTCACCTACGAGACTGGTTACTCGCATGTTGTAATGATTAGATCGAATCAAAGCAATCTGTAGGTAAAAGGTCCCAGCACGTGGCTACAATCCACGTCGTAAAGTAGACAATACTAGGAGAATGTCGAGTCTACAATACGTAGATCATTTTCATGAGGTACGACTCATCTCATAACCTCATAACCTGGCTCTAAATTTAGGCCATAACATTGATCGCATGTAACGGAATGGTGCGATTATGTTATTTGACTTTATCAGTCTCATCTTCAATCTTTATAAGATTGTAGGCGGATACGACTCATTCATATCCTCATCCTTTATTATTCAAAATAAAGAGAAGTTCATACTTCAATGTATAAACATGGCCCCAAATGTACCTCTCTTGTACATTCAAGGTTGGTCAACCAGTGCGAGTGGGTGACCGGCCTGCCGATAAAAATAGAAATCCTATATGATCTCAAGGTAAATGCTGATGATCTACCTACCTAGTTTATATTAGTGTTCAACACTGAATAAATAGAATGTGTTATTCATTAATGAAAGATCAAAGGTACTACAAAACGAGTACATCACTCAAGCTTTCCTCAATCCCATTTGCCTAACGTGAACCAGAAATAGATCTCTAGCTATAGGTTTTGTCATGAGATCAGTTATCATCTCCTTAGTAGGAATGTAGTTGAGGGTGACTTTCTTATCTCTCACTTGATCACGGACGTAATGATACTTGATCTCAATGTGCTTAGATTTCTAGTGATGTTTATGGTCCTTTGCCAAGTCAATGGTAGAAGTATTGTCTATTTTCAGCGATATAGGCTGACGAACACTCGGTACAATACTCAGACCTAATAGAAATCTGCGAACCCATACACACTCCTGAACTACAGCATAACATGTAATGTACTCAGCCTCCATAAATGAAAGAGTTGTGGATGTCTGTTTCTTGCTCGACCTTGAGATAGCTCCTCCTCCGAGTAAGAATACATACCCTGAAGTAGACTTTTTCTTGTCGGCGTCATTACCCCAAGCAGCATCAGAATATCCTTTAAGCTCAAGGCTTGTGCCTTCATAACACAACATTAGGTCTTTTGTCCCTCTGAGATAGCGGAATATACGTTTGACGGCTTGCCAATGGGATTGTCCCTGGTTACTCTGATAACGGCTGACTATGCCAACTGCATAGCTAATATCCGGTCTAGTGCAAAGCACAGCATACATTAAGCTCCCTACTGCGCTCGCATAAGGTATTGAGGATATAGCCAATTTCTCGACTTTAGTCTGGGGACAAGATTTCCTGTCTGGCTTGGTAGCTTTATCTATAGGGGTTTCAACAGCTTTTGAATTTTTCATCCTGAACCGCTCTAAGATCTTTTGTATATAGGTTGCTTGAGACAAGCCTAAAAATTTCTTAGGGCTATCCCTGATGATTTTTATCCCAAGAATAAAGTTGGCTTCACCGAGGTCTTTCATCTCAAAGTTCGAGAATAGCTGATCTTTAGTCAATATCAATAATTGTATGTCATTACCAGCTAGCAGGATATTGTCTACATATAAAGATAGTATCAGAAAAGATCTTCCAGACAATTTCATGCATACATAATAATTTTCTTCACTCATCATGAATCCAAAAGTGGTGATGGCCAAGTGGAACCTTATGTACCACTGTCTTGAAGATTGCTTCAGCCCGTAGATAGATTTCGACAACTTACAGACTTTCTTTGGATGTTTTTTGTCCACATAACCCATGGGCTATTGCATGTATATTTCTTCATCCAAGTCACCGTTTAAGAATGTGGTCTTTACATCCATCTGATATAACTCTAAGTTTAAACTTGCAACAATGGACAAGATCATGTGGATTGAGGAGAACTTTGCAACAGATGAAAAGGTTTCCTCGTAATCAATGCTTTTTTTTATGCAAAACTTTTAGCAACTAATCGTGCTTTATACTTGTCCACTGTACCATCTGCCTTTCTTTTGATCTTTAGTACCCATTTGTTACCCATCGCTTTGCGATTGGAAGGCAGATCAACAAGTTCCCAAACTTTATTCTTTTCCATGGAAGCGATCTCTTCATCCATAGCAGTCACCCAATCGGCCGAGTTAGAAGATAATAATGCATCTTGATATGAATCAGGTTTATCATCATCAACCGCAACGCAAGAGAATGTTTGCCCCTCAATATCGAAGTATCTTCGGGGAATGAATCTTCTTTCGCTTCGACGTAACTCAGGAGCCTGTTGAGATGTCCTCCTACTGTCCTAACAAACTATAGGAGCATCGTTATTTTGAAAAGTAGAATTCCCATTCTCCTGAGATACATTGGGTATTTCAAAAAGTTCTATTGGAACCTTTTGCTGCATTCGGCTTGGGTATCTATCTTCAACGAAGGTGATGTTCAGGGATTCTATCTCAATCCATCGTCCATGGTCCTCATAAACTATAACGTATCCCTTTGAATGCATAGGGTACCTTCTGAACACGCATTCAATGGTTTTACTATCAAGTTTACCTCTATGCGGAGTAGGTAGCAAAACATATCCCAAAGATCCCCAAGGGCGTAGGTTAGCTAGAGAAGGAATCCTCCCAGACCTCATCTCATCTGGTGTATTAGGAATAGATTTAGATAGAACTCTATTAAGGATATAAACAGCTGTTAACAGTGTGTCTCTCCAGAATGTGGTAGAGAGATTGGCTTGTGCTATCATTGATCTAACCATGTCCAATAATGTCCTATTCCGTCTCTCTGCAACACCATTTTATTGTGGAGTGTATGCCATTGTGTACTGCCGAACAATTTCAACGTTTTCACAATATAATTTAAACGTGTCAGATGTATACTCGCCATCATTATCAGATCGAAGGATTTTAATCTTTTTCTCAAGCTGATTTTCCACCTCAGCTTTATATTTAAGAAAACAATCAAAAGCCTCAGATTTGTATGAGATGAGATACACATATCTATAGCGCGAGTAATCGTCAATGAAAGTGACAAAGTATCGACATCCGTTTCTGGCATGTACATTGAAGAGTTCACAGATATCTGAATAGATTATCTCTAGTATGCCCTTAGACCTAGTCGCTTTGGGAAATAGTTTCATCGAAGTCTTCCCGGACACAATGTTCACAAAATGACAAACTAACTTTGGATAAGGAGTTTAACAGACCAGAACGTACTAGTCTTGTCATATGATTCTTTCCGATGTGACCTAACCTCACGTGTCATTTTTAAGATTCAGAAACTACAGTTTCATTCGACATAGTAGATAAAGAAAGAGGTGCATTATCACAATCTACGTCAAGAATAAATAAATCTGAAATTAAATTTTTCCATGCAAAGATGAGGTTATTTAGTTTCAAAGAAACTCTTGTCCTGGAAAATCGAATATCAAAACCATCAAATAATAACCTAGAAATAGAAATTAAATTCTGACGCATCTCCGGTGCATAAAGGGTATCACGAAGAATTATTATTCGCTCTATGCACTTACGAAGGTGGTAAACGTCAATCGCTAGTACGTCTTCAACAACGTTATTTCCTATGTATAGCTTGTAACTTCCCTTTCGTTACAGGCCGAAATTCCTCGAGTCCTCGATAACTCTGTGTCACATGCTTTGTTGCGCATGAATCCAAAATCCACTCGTTAGATATAGTATCAACAGAAAGGATGTAACAACCCGGATTTTTGCCAACCTGGAATTAGACGTCCTTAGGCAATGGGTCAATCCTAACACCGTATGAACCTGTCAGAACTGAATCCCACAGTCTAAAATCGCTTCTGAACCCATTTCCTTCACAAATCCCACCCTTCACCACCTTGTTCTTTCAATTTTCCTAAGTACTTGCACCCTAGACACTATCTTAAACTAGCTAAGCAGTATAAATTGGATCACTTTATACACAAACTACAAAGGCCTAGGTACCACCTCAGACAGAAATCTTATAGGATTAAATCCTTTAGAAATGAGACAAAGTAACCACGTGCTAAATTAGATTAGCTATGAAATCCACTAGAATCACTTTAAATACGATCTGCAAGACCCAAAACTTGTAGAATCATTGACGCTAGGTTACCCAAAAATCTCGGATCAAACTCATTACCCGGTTGCTCTCGGGAGCATCTCGAAACTCCGTATCGGATCTGGACCGCACGTCGGAAGTCCGATTAACATGAAGATAAAGACTTACGACCGCCTCGCTGGGCTTGACAACCATCTCGGAAATCAAACTCAGACAGTGTCCCACGGCTGTTCGCTTGAGTCCGGAGCGAGGGAGTGTGAAAACACTTATTTCCTTACAAAATAAATATCTTGAATAGTAATCTGGCATCTCTCATTTACGGATCAGTTTTAAGCAACCAGACCAAATTACACCCTCGGATCAGGAGAAATTTCATACACATTTACATGTACTCGGAATCTCCGATCGAGATCCGCTGACCGTTGAACTGAAACTGGTCCGCCATGCGTGATCTGGAATCCCGACCGAAACAAAAACATAATAGAACGTAGATCCGGTGTCGGTGAGCTTAAGTCCGACTTTTGGCTCAAGGAGGGCCGCCAGAAACCCTCTTTTGAGTTGAATTAGAACCGATTTGGATATAACCCAAGTATACCTTGAACATAAGTCTATTTCAGAGACTTTTTAGGCTATATAAGGGCCTTAGAGCACCCTCTCTCATAGCCATACGAATTTGAGATTTGAGAGAGAGAGAAAAGAGAGAAAGTGAGGGAGGAGTGGGAGAATCTCCCTACTATCGTTCCCTGCCACCACACGGGCTGCACCATCCTTTTCTTGACGCTTTTCCGGCGATACAGACTCCGTTTTAAGGTAAGAAACCCTAACCCTAATCTGTTTTGGGGTTTAGACAGTTGTAGGTTAGGAAATAGCTAACCTATTTCATTCTCTAGGTTGCCAAACTGCCGAATACGGAAGCTTAGCAAACCTACCGACTCCGTTACGATTCTACAACACAAGGTGCGGACTTTAGGTGTATAGGTTATGGTTTTCAACGCTTTCAATGTCAGATAATGATAGATTCATGATCTGCATGCAATTGCACATGTACAAAGTGCTTTCCGATTTCTGTTTCGATTAAAGATGCAAATTATGGAATTTTACATATTCTAGGTATTCGTAGAAAATACCGTATACGTATATTTTTTAGAAATATGTTTGACATGATTATTTGTTGTATGAATATATGATATATGGATAAAATACTTATTTGGTGAATGGATTCGCCCAAATACATGTTTTACTAATATACACTATGTATGTACAAATACTGTATTGTAGAAAGTACTGTATACATATGTATTTTAGAGATGTGTTTGCCATGATTATTTATTGTATAAATATACTATATATGCATAAATTATTTACTTGGTGAAAGGACTCGCCCTAATACATGTTTGCTAAGATACACCAAGTATGTGAAATAGTGTATGTTAAGTGTTTGTGGAAATGCTCGAGTAAGTGTTTGGATGTAGATGCCGTAGGAGGGTATTGAGATTGGATTCTCAACTACCTTAGCGACATGTATGATTACCTCCATGAGGTTGATCACTTAAAACCACTTACTTGCAATACATGTGTTTGTATTCCTATTGATGTAGTGTTTTACAACATGCTTTATATCATGCTTTATAATATGCTTATAACATGCCTACTAGCATGTTTGAATTACTTTGTTTATCATGCTTGAATTATTTTGTTTATCATGCTTTACTCCACATGCTATGGATGACAACTGATTGTGTTTGGGGCTATGATTATAGTCCAGACAATCGGTACCAGATTGGAGATCGTGGTTGAGTTTCATGTCGCCACGTGAGATGCGTTCGACGAACTCGAGTCGTACTTCGGTTGGCGATAGTGGTTGGCCACGCGAAGTGCTTATGCACTTCATGTCGTTCAACTTGTTGTACGCTCGAGCTAGCCGAGCTCGTCAAGTAACCCGATCTGTCTAATGTATGTTCACCATGTTTGGACGCTACTGCTTGAACCTAGGGTACCAAACTTACCAGTGAAATCCCTTTTAACCATGGTACCTCGATCCGCTAAGACTCATGAGTTGGGCATGGTGGTATGGGACACCGTGGTCGAGCTGTCGGCCTACGTTGGGGCCACGTGCCTCTCCGTAGTGACCAGTGAGCAACCAGACTCATGAGCCGATTATGGTGGTATGGGACACTATATTCGAGCTGTCGGCCTACACTGGCGTAGCCTGGCTGTGGTCCCCAGTCGGGTTGCATCCGAGTCCCATTGTCAATAAGTGGACCGGTCGGGCTTCGAAAATAGACTGCCAGTTGGTAGGACGTTAGTGGAGTGACCTCGAGCATACTCGAATTTGCAGTGAGGCGATGAGTTTTGCCGCAATGTAGAGAGTATGAACTAGGCCTGTTTCTGTATAGTGATGAATCGTTAAAGAGGTGATGGGGGAGTGGTGTAACCTTTGTGCGTAACAGCCCTGACAGCCTTTGCAGTGACCTAGAAAACACATCATCGTCTGAGATTAACTAGGACTGACGACCCTAGAATGGATCATGTTTGGGAATGATACAAGGGAGGTACCTTAGTTTCCCAATCCTGCTGTTTGAAATGGACTAATTAAAAACTCGGTAATCATGCTCATCATGCATTGCATGTGCCTGGAAGATGTGGAGCACTGTGGATGAAAGCATGCCGCGAGCGTGAGATGGTGTCGCATGAGGGAGTATGTCGGTGAGGGCATCCATCATGACTGCATTCATACTTGCATTAATAAGAGTAGTTAGGAGTGTTTGATTGTACTGCTTTATCATTACTGCTTGACTGCATTGATAACATGTTAACCTATGCTTTATTGTTCCACTGAGTTAGCTACTCACTCCCACGTTACGGGACGGTGTTTTAAAACACCCACTAGACCCTGTATTCGACGCAGGTATTACTGGAGCACAGGAGACTGAGCCCGACTTCTATGACGATCAGGAGGAGTTCTCCTACATGCAGTTCGCTGGAGGCTTCGCATAGGTTATCCAGTGCTACGCGGGGCTACAGGGTTGATAATTTCAGTTGTACTATTTTGACTTTTTGATTCAGAACCAACACACACATATATATATATATATATATATATATATATATATATATATATATACGGTGACTCAGTTAGTGTTCATACTCTGGAGATCGAGAATGTTTTGTTTTATATATATATATATATATATCTATATATACCTTTCAGTCTTCCGCTTACGCTTTATACATGGATCTGGAGTATGAATTACTGTTTTGGTAGAATCTCACTCATGTTTATTGTACTAACACAGACAACATTAAATCATCATTATCTATGTTGCATAAGTGATGTTCTGGAACTCGAGAGTTGAGTTACTACTCGACCCTCGATTTTTCGGGATGTTACAAAGGATTTCAGAACAAACGCCTACATACAAAGTATCTAGTGACTTAGGAATTACCGTCTTTTTATGGGCACAACCCCGAGCATAATGGCTGAAATTTCCACAGATAAAGCACATGCAATGCGGTGCATGATCGTGTTAGCCAATACTTAATTAGGTTTATTCATACAGCAGATTTGGGAAGTTAAGGTACCTTCCTTTATATCATTGACCCAACGATGATCTATCTAAAGTCATCAATCCTAGTTAATCACATCTGATAGGCAAGTTATAGGGCAACTTCACCTTTGATTTAAAAGCAGTGGACAGGCAAGTTCAGGTCATCTCAACGTAAGCCTTAGTTTATACTCAAGGTCAATACGGGAAAGGCTCGTCACCTTAGCGTAGGCCAACAACTCGAATACAGTGTTTCATACCACCGTATTCGGCTCACGAGTTTGGTTTACTCATTGGACACTACGGGGAGGCTCGTCACCCTCGCGTAGGTCGACAGTTCAACCATGGTGTCCCATACCACTATGCTCGGCTCATGAGTCTTAGCGGATCGATGTACCAAGGTTAAACAGGCTTTACATTGGTAAGTTGGTACCTTAGATTTAAGCAGTAGCCTCCATACATGGTGAACATACATTAGGTCAATCGGGTTGCTTGACAAGTTCGACTGGTATGAGCGTACGTTGAATTAGTTGACATGAAACGCGAAAGCACTCCTCGTGGCCTGACCACTGCCGACAATCTTCGTATGACTCGGATTCATTGAACGTATCTGTTGTGGCGAAACTACTCGGCCACTCGGTCGGAGGCTGTTGCCGATTGCCTGGACTACATCGTAGCCTCAATTACACTCCAAACAACAGTATTCACATTTAATAGACTAAGACAACATGTGACAACCAATTTCAAGTATAAGTCTTATATAAGCATTTTAGCGATCACATAGAGTGCATGTTAATATACGTAAGCATTCATCTGTAAAGTACGTAGTAGTAAGATAGGTTATATGAAGGAAACTGTAACTACAGATAAGTTGATTAAGAATCATATCTCAACACCTTAATTAGATACATTTCAAAGAGCATTTTCTCATTCAGGCATTTTATTAAACACTTAAACTACACATCACATACACGTAATAACGTAGTTATAACAGGTATTATAGCAAATCCTTTCACAAGAGAGTTGCCACACATACAACAATCATGTATTCTCAAGCATCAATCATAACAAGCACAAATCATAATTCCATATTCAATCAAACATTTTAACAAACACATATAATGCATTAAAATCAATATAGTATGCATATATATGTAATATACGGAAACCATTGTATCTAAGCACATATGAGAGCCATTAAGTCAGTCATAAATCATTATTGATATTGAAAGCCTTGAAAGCCATAACCTAAACATTTATAGTCCGCACCTTTCGTCGATATACTTGTATCAAACTCAGTTTGAACACTAAGTCTTCGTTTACGGCACAATGGCAACCTATAGCATGAAATAGGTTAGCTATTTCATAATTTACTCTATTTGGATACCTAAAATAGATTAGGGTTAGGATTCCTTACCCAAAAATGGAATCGGAATTGCCGGAATAGTGACACGGGTAAGATGATTCGGCACGTGGAGCGGTGGGATCGAATCACAGGAACTATCTCTCACTCATTCTCTCTTCTCCTCACTTTCTCATTCTCTTTTCTCTCTTCTCTCCTAGAGTTTAGAAATTCATATGGAATGAGAGAGGGGTGGGTAAAGGGTTTTATATAGGCGTAAAACTGATCTCAATGGCCCTAGGGCCTTGGTATATTTAAGATATAGCCAAAGGTTAGCTGTTTCGGGCCAACGGAGCTCATCTAGAGGCCCCCTTTCTGCACATGGACTAGGGACAGTTCCTTGACATTGGATCTAGGTCAGGTTAAGTTTTCAGTCCGATCGGATTTATGGATCGACTGTGGCGGACTAGTTTCAATTCAACAGTCATCGTCACTCGATCAGGGCCACAAGTACACTAACCTGTGTAGGGAAATTTTCTTGATCCGAGGGTGTATTTGGGTCAGGATCTGATGGTCTGAATTCTTAAATTTGGCCCACAAGCGAACAACCCAAATCACTTAAATCTGAGTTCATTTTCTAAAGGTATTCGCGTTTCTCACACACTTCGCTCCGGGCTCAAGTTGTACGTTTTGGTATACTATTTGGACTTGATTTCCGAGATGGATGTTAGGCCTAGTAATGCGGTCATAACTGTATAGCTTCGCGTTAATCGGATTTTCGACATGCGGTACAGGTCCGATATGGAGTTTCGTGATGCTCCCAAGAGCAACTAGGTTTTGATATTGATCCTACGTTTTTAGGTAATGTATCGTTAATGATTATACTAGTTTTGGGTCTTACAGATCATATAGAAAGTGTTTCAAGCTAATCTACTAATTAATTCAGTTTAACGCTAAGTAAATTTTCGTCTAATTTCTAAAGGATTCAATCCTTAGTGATTTCTGACTAAGGTGGTACTCAGATCTTTGTACGGATTTTTCCGAGACGTTACAACATTAGACCTAATTATATTACATATATAATCATTATCATTAGAAAAAAAAATTGAAGTGCTTAGCCATAAAGAGAGTTCAATCATCACCTGTGATCATGACCATTAGTGATGGATCCGATAATTACCGTTAATGTTCATTATTGATGATGGATCCTATCATCAACATTGATCATCATGGTTAATGATCGTTTCAATTACTAATGATCTCTAGATCACTAATTCTCAAAGCAGATTTAATCTACCTCATCTATATTTCCGCTAAATATGGTTAATAGTTTGCTAAAAAAATATATATATCATACAAAAATTGCATAAGCTAAATTGTAGGAGAATTCCAAAAATAAATAAATTAGGTGACCACTTTGTTTGTGATAGTTTGGCCCATGGATTACAATCAATAGACATGATTGGCCCACCTAATAAGCCAATCAGGCAGTTACTCAGAGTTAATGGGCCCACGTAAGTCTTCCTTCAGCCTTATTATGTACATTCCGGACGCAATCCGCATCCCATGCACCAACAAATCCGCTCATGGCCCTGACCCTAGCTTGGAAGATGGTAGCCCTGAAACTATTTGGACTTCTATTGGATATGGACTGTTCATTTATTTTTATTTTTTCTGAATCCCCTTCATGGGTCACTAATCAAACAGTTAGGATCATCCATCAGGGAGATTATCGTTGGCCGTTGCACATTCCTCATACATGCTGGGGGCCATTGCATCAATGGTCTGGGGCCGGTCAGCAACCCACATGCATGTATGGAATCCTGTAGGTCAGCAACTATATGTTTGTTGAGTGCAGACCCTAATATTCCTTGCTAGTGATCTTTTGTACATACGGTAAAAAAAAATAAATCATATGATGAATGGTCCATGCATTAATAGCAAAAAAAAAAAAAAAAGTACACATGAGGGGTCCACTTCAGTGATATGGGGAACCCATGTAACGTATATATGACATCCAATTTGCTGCATCAGCTGCATTGTCTCATTTTGGTATTGCCAAAATCACACCCAACAGTGTGTTGTAGGCCCAACGTGACGTATGTGTTTTACATCCATGTCGTTCATCCGTATACCATATCACTAAATACAAGCTCGCCAAATGGAGGGATGGTTTGGATACAACACATATCTCATGATCAGACCCACATGTACAACAGCTATATAGCTAGTTTGATGTACACCAGCCAATCAGCTTCCCACGTGTACAACAACTATATAGCTGGTATGATGTACACCAGCCAATCAGCTTCCCACGTGTACAACAACTATATAGCTGGGTGCGTGACACGTCAATACAATAATCTATTGGCAGTATGGTGAGATACGTCACCAATAGCTATATTTTAGTGGTGTACTTTAATACAACTATATAGCTGGTATGATGCACATGCATGGGTTATATAGTTGCTGTGATGTACATGCATGGGGTACATCACATGGATTCTGACAAGTGGGTCTCATCGTACGATAATCATCAATGGGATGCATTGGATTAACGGTGTCGATTTAAACATCTATGGGCCCACTTATCAGAATAAGAATGCATGTACACAGCCATTTCGTTTCTCACAGCAGCTATATAGCTGGGTGCGACAATACAACAACCTTATAGTTGTGTACGTCACGGTGGCCGTATGATAAGCGTATAGAAATCTTTTAATTGAGTACGTCACAGTGGATTGTTTTGAACCATCCATTAGCGATAGAGTCGGCATGTCTACCACTCGGGAACAAAGGGGGCACCTTCCACAGCTAGCTTGTGGGCTTGACCCCACAAGGCAAGCATTTATCACGTTCTATGCATGCATCCTCACGAATGGTTGGAGATCATGATCATCGTTGACCCTTGTTCATCCAAAGTGGATCCCATCAGATAAAAGCTCTGGATTAAAAAAAAAAAATTGCCCTGGATGTATGAAATCCAGCACAATAGGAAACCGCATGTTTTTCCCATGCACCTAGGGCTCATGGCTCAGTGATCCAAACCTTGATCTAATGGGGAATGCCTCAACAAGCATGAAACAGTTCACTATTGACCCGATCAGGCAAAAAAAATATATAATGCATAATAAATAATGATTGGAATCCATATCATCCAAATTATTAAGCAACGTTAGTAGGTATTGTACAAAACATGCACATCCGAGAGTCCAAATTTTACACATGTATATGATTCCATGTAGGCCCAAATTTGGTGCATATGTGCACATCAAGTCATCATGCGCACACTGATCTGATACCGTTAAAAAAAATATGAGTATGATTTTGGGGGGGGGGGGGGGGGCACTTACCTTTTTGTTAGACCCGCCGTTTAACGCTCTGATACCACTGTTGGGAAGCGCGGAAGTGTGAGCCTTCAAGATCTGACGGTCTACACGACTTTTAGAACCCTCACAACTTTTGGGGGCGGCATGATGTTTTATTTAAACCAACACGATTTAAATGATTTTTAAACTCGCAAGTATACGAATCAGATGTAGATACGGTACGTATTACGAGATCGTTCCCACGAGGACTGGTCGTCACAATTCAAATCTATGACTCTCCTTAACTAATCCAACAGATAATGGAATGAACTACTAAGCACAATTCTAAAAAAAAACAATTAAGAACAGGGAAAAAAATTCAATCAGAGAGAGAGCACTAGGACTTTCGAATCCACCCCTAATTATCCTAACCCTTGTTTTATCTGTTGATTCACCTTGATCTAGATTGATACCACTTATTAGAGAAAGCACAATCTGTGTCCTTAATCGGGCATACAAACTGTCTAATTCCTTTAAGCAATGCCATGAGTGACATATCCCATATCCTTGGTCGGGCATAAGGGATGTACAGTTCATTAAAGCATCCTATTTCTTCCTCTATAGGAAACCTGTTCTCGATCAGACCCAAGCACCTATAATAAGCATCCATACAACATCCATATATATACTTTAGTCAAGTTCATAGATGGAGAAGTATAGAATTTAAACTAATCAAGCAAACTTAGAGAAAGAAATAAATTAATTAATATTCAAAGTAAATCAACCAATACAAGAGCTAATCAAATTAGGGGCTTCATCTCAGCCCTAGCTGAGAGATTAGTGACCCATAAAATCCATAAAAAAAATATTAAACGAAATTCATAAAAATAAAACACCAAACCAATCGATCTCTCTCTTCTTCCTTCTCTTTCTTCTCTCCCTGGCTCTGGATCTCGAATTCCCTAGTTCTGAATGCCTTTCCCACGTCCAAAACTCCCCTTTTATAGCTGCTGGATGGCTGGGGTCGGTGGCAGAGTCGTAGAAGGACTCGGAGTACAAATTTTCGCTTGAGGTGGTACTCGGGTCTTTGTACGGATTTTTCCGTGATGTTACAGTTTGATACTCCAAAAGCAAGCTAGTTACCTTTCGAACGAGCTAAAAATCGTCCAAATTTGACCTCCGATGAGGGAGTTATGAGGGTTTTTGTGGGAATGAGGGATATCGACCATTTACTCTCTCCCTACTTTTGGAGGCCCAAACGGTCTCGCAATGCGATGATTTCAATGAGTGGGGTATGGAAGTGCACTGACTCACGTTTCCAATGAATCGAAAATCGACCCAATCCGACATATAATGAGGGAGTTATGAGCGTTTTATTCGTATCATGCGATTTCGAAAGATTAACGATCGAGATTGAGAAACGACGATCGAAGGCTTCTAGCGTACTTTTGGGGTATCAAATGGCCTTGGAATCATACGATTCTTCTTTCATTTTAAAATCTCGTTAAGTTACCTTTTCAACAAAGTAAAAATTGTCCAAATCGGACCTCTGATGAGGGAGTTATGAGGGTTTTTGTGAGAAAAGGGAATGTCGGAAAAATTTCAGACCACTTTTAGAGGACTAATTGGTCTCGGAATGCGACGATTCCAGTGGGGTTTTGAAGAGCATTGACTTACCTTTCCAATGAAATTAAAATCGATCCAATACGACATATAACGAAAGAGTTACGAGCGTTTTATTCGCATCACACGATTTCGAAAGATTAACGATCGAGATTGAGAAATGACGATCGAGGGCTTATAGCGTGCTTTTGGGGTATCGAATGGCCTCAGAATCAGACGATTCTTGTTTCATTTTGAAAGCTCGTTAAGTTTCCTTTCCAACGAGCTAAAAATTATCCAATCCAACCTCCGATGAGGGAGTTATGAGGGTTTTCGTGGGAACAGGGGATGTCAGAAAAATTTCGAACCATTTATTCTCACCCCAATTTTGGAGGCCCAACGGTCTTGGAATGCGACGATTCTAGTGGGGTTTCGAAGAGCATTGACTCACCTTTCCAATGAACCAAAAATCGACCTAATCCGACATGTAACGAGGGAGTTACAAGCGTTTTATCCGTTGTTCCACTATAACGACAGCTAACTGCGACGGGCCATGACCGTCGCTAATCGTCTCAAAAATTTACCACTAACTGCGACGGACTATACGCATCACGAAAATTTGGCGACGGATACGATGCGTCGTTTCTTTTTGCGACGGCTAACTGCGACTGATCAAGACCGTCACTAATTGTCTTCTGTCTAGCCACGGATCATACCCGTCGCCAAATGTTAGACCACCGTCGTTTATTAGCGACAGATTCTATCCGTCGCAATTTAGAGGTGATCCGTCGTTTAAATTTGCGACACTTACTGCGACGGTCTTGGACCGTCACAAAAAAAATGGTAGATTTCACAATACAGTGGAGCGCAACCAAGATGTCAACAACTCTCTTTGAAATAATTACTATTCAGGCAACATTAATTTGAGATGGAGACTTGTGCGCTATGTAATCTCAACTGCTAAAGGAAAACTCGTCCAACTCCATCCGGATATGTTGGGGTGACTTGAATTCTGACTCAAGTTCTCTCACGAATGACAATTTTTCTAAGAAAAATAGCAAAAGTCGTTTGCATCAAAAATGAAAACTATGCTAATATATTTTACTTTTTGACTCGATTGCAAGGGACCCGCGTTGACGTGTTTCCCCTAACCACCTCGGCGCATGCTAAAAAATTAGTCACATCATGATTCAGATGGGCCGGACCACAGAAACAGTTTGGAGAGACGATCCATGAGGTCATGGTATTGATTCTCTAGTGGGGGTGGCTAACAATGAAGCGTGTTGTGACAGTGGGGTGTGTACTAACAAACTAGCTAAAAAAAAAAACGGCCATTGAGAAATATAATGGGATGGGTACAATGTGATAATGAGGTAGCTTATTGAAAAACTTTTAAAAACAAGTACTGAAATATAAATGTCATATTAGGCATGTAGTTCCACATGTGTACAAGTTAACTAAAGCACATGACCACCACATGTACCAGCATGACAAACATTTGGAATATCTATAACATGGACCTCACCGTGCATAAAGATAAAGGTTGTCCACTCAGTGGGTGTGGATGATATTAGAAAGAAGTGCCTAATTTTTTACAACCGTTCGTTTGTTCAGTTAATTTTGGTCCACTGACTAATGGAATGACCTGTTTCTTGAGATAGAGAATCTAACCAATGGAACCTATTTCTTGAGATGGGAGATCTAAGTAGGGTCCAGCGTGTGGACCTAACCACGTTGTATGTGTCTATCTAGGCTATCCTCTAATGAAGGCCCGTCGTATGTATGTGTTTCACCTACGATGAGGAGGCCACCGTAACGTATTTATTTTATCCACATTGTCCATCCATCTTCCAGATTATTTGGTGAACCGATCTTAATCCTAAGTGGAGCACGGTACAGGAAATGGTGAATTTAACACCATTGAAACTGGGATGGGGCCCACCATGGTGGTCGATTGCTCCCAAACCCATGTATGACCCACACGAGACCTGGGAGAGGTGAAAACATACATATCAGCTTGATCCTAAAGCTACAATGGACTCACCGTAAGAAACAATGGTAAATGAATGTCCATCGTTGAAAGCTTTGCCCACTGTGAAATTTTTTTGACATCAAACCTATTCACTAGGTCACGTGTGACCTGTATGGCGGGGATAACATAAATATCATCTGAACCAAAGATTAGTGGGTCCCACCACTTGAAACATTAGAGATTGAAGACCACCATTGAAACCTGGTGGGGCCCACCACTGTAGCACGTGGGGCCTGCCGTGATGTTTTGGGCCACCCCACCTGCCCATTGGGTCACGTGAACCTGGGTGAGCCCCATTTGTAACCTCCCTGGGCAATCACCGTGATGCATATGTTCTACTAACCACCTATTTTTCTAGCTTCACGTGATGTGCAGAAAATCCTCTTCGTCCTCGAACAGTCTTGATTGAGAAAGCGGATTGCCTCGCTCGTGAGCTTGAGTTACTAGATGGTGCTCTATGGCCCCCATAATGATGTGTTTTATCCACTCCATTCATCCATTTTTTCAGATCATTTTATGGCCAAAAACAAAAAATGAGGACGATCCAAATCTCATATAGACCACACCATAGGAAACGATGGTGATTACCCACCATTAAAAACTTCTTGGGGCCACAAAATTTTGGTTGTAGTCAGGTCTCTGTGACCTAATCAATAGTTTGGATGGAAAATAAACATTACGATGGGCCCAAAGAAGTTTTTAATGGTGGGCATTCAATCACCACTATTTTTGTGTGGTGTGGTCCACTTAAGATTTGGATCTGTCTGGTTTTTGGGCTCGTGCCCAAAAATGATGTGGAAACAGCATGGATAAAATGCATATATAATGTTGGGGCCCATACAACACTGTCCAATAGCTACCTCGCTACCAGTAGTGTCAGTAGGCAATCAGGGTCCCTTGATTGAACCCCTGCCTTTGAAAACGTCTAGGCGCACCGTCATTTGCGACTTATGAGGAGGAACACTGGACAGTTGGGTCCACCATGATGTATGTGATTATATAGGTAGCCCACTGGAGAGTAGGGTCCATCATGATGTTTGGGTTTATTCAATCTCAATAGTTAGGGCAAGGGTCACTATGATGTAATGTTTTATCCAAGCCGTCCAGCTAGATGATCTATGGTATATTCATGCCATCCATTTGTTCAGCTAGTATTAGAGTATGGGTCTGAAAATTGTGGTGAACCCGAGGGTTAAGTGACCAAACCACCAGAGGGTTAGGGCTAGGTGGACGTCCACCTTTGTAGCCTTCCTTAGGCCCACTGAGATGAATGTAGTTCAGATAAGCGGGGTTTTTGGTGGCTTTGTGTAGCTAAGCAACTCCCCACAACAACTCATCCTTCATGTAAAGACAATGAAAAATCGGAGCTTTTTAAATTACAAAATCTATATAAAAGAGAAGTTACCAATTAAAAAAAAAAGAGAAGAAAAAACAAACTTGATAGCCAGATTAACAAGCTTCACAACATACCATATGTGCGATTAATCTATTCTAATGCACATATGGTATGTCATTGAGGCTCAGTTGCGTTAATACCTACAGAAGTTTACACGACATCTCACTACAATGGAGCCCAACGAAGATGATTCCTTCTCTCTTTGAAATAATTACTATCTAGGCAACATTTATTAGAGATGGAGACTTGTGCGCTATGCATATCTCAACCGTTAAAGGTAAAACTCATTGAGCTCCATCCGGATTTGTTGGGGCAAACTTGAATTCTGACTCCTAGTTCTCTCACGAATGACAACTCTTCTCAAAAAACAGCAAAAGTCGTCTGCAACAAATATGGAAACTGTGCTAATATATTTTACTTTCGACTCCTCAATTGCAAAACTGGCTAATATATTTTACCTCCTCAATTGCAAGGGACCCGCATTGACATGTTTCTCCTAACCACCTCGGCTCATGCTAAAAAATTAGCCACATCCATGATTCAGATGGGCCTGACCACGAAAATAGTTGGGAGAGACGATCCATGAGGTCTTGGTATCAATTCCCTAGTGCGGATGGCTAACACTGAAGCGTGTAGTGACGGTGGGGTGTGTACTAACAAGCTAACCAAAAAAAAAAAAACAGCCGTTGAGAAATATAATGGGAAGGGTACAGAGTGATAACGAGGTATCTTATTGAAAAACTTTTTAAAAGAAGTACTGAAATATAAATGTCATATTAGGCATGTAGTTCCACACGTGTGTACAAGTCAGGTAAAGCACGACCACCACATGTATCAGCATGGCTAACATTTGGAATATCTATCACATAGACCTCATCGTGCAGAAAGATAAAGGTCGTCCACTCAGTAGGTGTGGATGATATTAAGTGCCGAATGTTTTACAACCGTTCGTTTGTTCAATTAATTTTGGTCCACTGACTAATGGAATGACCTGTTTCTTGAGATGAAATCTAACCAATGGAACCTGTTTCTTGAGATGGGAGATCTAAGGCCCAGTGTGTAGGGCCTGTTGTGGACCTAACCATGTTGTATGTGTCCATCCAGGCTGTCCTCTAATGAGGGCCCGCCGTATGTATGTATCTCACCTACGATGAGGAGGCCACCGTACCGTATTTGTTTTATCCACACAGTCCATCCATCTTCCAGATCATTTGGTGAACCGATCTTAATCCCAAGTGGACCATGGTACAGGAAATGGTGAATTTAACACACCATTGAAATTGGGACGGGGCCCACCATGGTGGTCGATTGCCCCGAAACCCATGACCCATACGAGACTTGAGAGAGGTGAAAACATACATATCAGCTTGATCCTAAAGCTACAGTGGACTCGCTGTAAGAAACAATGGTAAATGAATGTCCACTGTTGAAAGCTTCTTAGGGCCCACCGTAAAATTTGTTTGACATCAAACCTGTTCACTATGTCACGTGTGACTTGTGTGGAGGCGATAACATAAATATCATCTAAACCAAAGATTAGTGGATCCCACCACTTGAAACATTAGAGATTGAAGACCACCGTTGAAACCTTGTGGGGCCCGCAATGATGTTTTGGGCCACCCTACCCGCCCATTGCGTCACGTGAGCCTGTCATGGGTGAGCCTCATCTGTAACCTCCCTAGGCAATCACCATGATGCATATGTTCTACTGACCAGCTATTTTTCTGGCTTTACATGATGTGTATAGAAAATCCTCTCCGTCCTTGGGAACATGATTGAGAAAGCGGATTGCCTACTGCTCAGTAGTCAGTAGTTACTGAACGGTGCTTTATGGGCCCCACAATGATGTATGCGTTTTATCCACTCTATTCATGTAACGTCTCGAAAAAATCCGTACAAAGACCCGAGTACCACCTCAGGCAGAAATCACTCAGGACCAAATCCTTTAGAAATTAGATGAAATTATCTAAGCGCTAAACTAGATTATCTGTGAAATTAGCCCTAATTGCTTTTAATACGAACTGCAAGACCTAAAACTTGCAGAACTGTTAACGCTACATTACCCTGAAACCTAGGAACAATCTCTAAACCTGGTTGCTCTCGGGAGCACATTGAAACTTCGTATTGGACCTGGACCACGCGTCGAAAGTCCGATTATGTCGAAACTATACGGTTATGACCGCTTTATTAGAGTTGACGACCATCTTGGAAATCAAGTCCTAATGATACCCAGAAACGAGCAACTTGAGCTCAGAGCGAAGTGTGTGAGAAATGCGAATATTTTTAGGAAATGAACTCAGATTTAAGTGATTTGGGCCGTTCGCTTGCGTGCCAAATTTAAGGTTTTAGACCGTCAGAATCTGACCCAATTACACCCTCGGATCAGAGAAAATTTTATACACATGTCAGTGTACTTGTGGCCCTGATCAAGTGTCGGTGACTGTTGAACTGAAACTGGTCCGCCGCGGTTGATCTGTAAATCCGATCGGACCAAAAACTTAACTCGACCTAGAGCTAATGCCAGGGAGCTTAAGTCCGACCGCATGCAGAAAAGGGGCCTCCAAAAGTGCTCCGTTGGATCGAAACAACCAATATTTGGCTATAACCTAAGTATACCATAGCCCTGGGGCCATTCCCATCACTTCTGAGCCTATATAAGGACCTTAAACCCTCTCTCTCATGCCATATGAATTTGCAAACCCTAGAGAGAGAAGAAAGAAGAAAGAGAAGGACAGAGAGAAAGTGAGGGAGAGAATTGGGGTTTGTTTGTGGGATTTCATCCCGCCACTCCACGTGCTTAACTATCACTTCTGTATCGTTATTCCAGCTATTCTGACGCCGTTCTTAGGTAAGAAGAACATAACCCTGATCTATTTTAGGGTTTCAAATAGTGTAAGTGACGGAATAGCTAACTTATTTCATACTGTAGGTTGCCGTTGTGCCGTAGACAAAGACTCAGTATACAAACTGAGTTCGATACTCGTTTACAGGCGAAAGGTGCAGATTATAAATGTATAGGTTATGGTTTTCAAGGCTTTCAATGTCGGTTAATGATTTATAACTGACTTGGGTGCCATTTCACATGCTAAATGCGATGTTTCCCTCGCTTTGCAGATATATATGAACTATGTTGAGTATAGCGCATTCCATGTGTTTGTTGAAATGTTTGAATGAGTTTAGAATTTGGATTCGTGCTTGCCATGATTATCCGTCGTGGATACATGATGGTTGCACGTGTGATAACTCCTTGGTGAAAGGAATTGCCCTAATACATGTTATGGCCAATGTACGTCATGTATGTTGAAACGTGTAGTCTAAGTGTTTGTGAAAATGTCTAAATGAGTATGGAAGGGATTCGTGCTTGCCATGATTATCCATCGTGGATACATGATGGTTGCACGTGTGATAACTCCTTGGTGAAAGGAATTGCCCTAATACATGTTATGCCCAACATACGTTATGTAAGTTGAAATGTGTAGTCTAAGTGTTTGTGAAAATGTCTGAATGAGTATGGAATTGGGATTCGTGCTTGCCATGATTATCCGTCGTGGATACATGATGGTTGCATGTGTGACAACTCCTTGGTGAAATGAATTGCCCTAATACATGTTATGGCCAACGTACGTCATGTATGTTGAAATGTGTAGTCCAAGTGTTTGTGAAAATGTTTGAACAAGTATTCGGAAACTTGTACTTTATGAAGGTGTTGAGGTGAGATTCTCAATTTCCTTAGCTATGTGTATAAATCCCTTCATGCAACTTAGATTTAAAACTGTGTGATTTAGTATGAAATGCATATGTGCGAAACATGCTTACTTTGTATTTTGTGAAATGCTCAAATGGTTATGTTCTTCGAATCAATTGTTTAATGTTGACATGCCTATCACGCATGTTATCCTATTTTGTTTAAATGTGTTTGAGACTACTACATAGTCCAGGCTATCGATAATAGCTCCCGAACGAGTGGTTGGGTTAACTTACCACAACGGATATGTTCGAGGAATCCGAGTTGTACGGAGATTGCCGACAGTGGTTAGGCCACGTGGAGTGTTTACACGCTCTATGTCAATCAATTCAACATACGCTCGTACCAGTCGAGCTTGTCAAGTAACCCGATTGGCTTAATATATGTTCACCATGTATGGACGCTACTGTTTGAATCTAAGGTATCAACTTACTAATGAAAACCCCGTTAACCTTGGTACCTCATTCCGCTAAGACTCATGAGCCAGACATGGTGGTATGAGACACCGTGGTTGAGCTGTCGGCCTATGTCGAGGCAACGAGCCCACCCGTAGTGACCAGTGAGCAACCTCAACTCGTGAGTCGAATACGGTGGTATGGGACGCTGTATTCGAGATGTTGGCCTACAACTAGGTGACGAGCCATTCGTAGTGACCTCGAGCATACTCTGAGACTGCGCTAAGGCAACGAGCCTTTCCGTAACAACTAGAGTATAAGCTAGGCCTGCATCGTAGTGACGAACCCTTTGTAGCGACCTGGAACCGCAACATCGTATGAGACTAACTAGGACTGACGACCCTAGAATGGATCATTATTTGAGAAATGATATAAGGGAGGTACCTTAACTTCCTAATCTTGCTGTATGAAATGGTCTAATAAGAACTCGGTAATCACGCTCATGCACCGCATTGCATGTGCCTTTGGCGTTGGTGTTGAGCATAGAGGAAGGGGTGCATGCCGCGACAGTAAGAGGAAGATCGCAGAGGGAGTGCAGGCGAGGGCATGCATCATTAATACAAATCATTTTTGCATTAACCAGAATACTTAGGGATGCTTGATCGTATTGCTTTATCATTACTGCTTGACTGAATTGATAACATGTTAACCTTTGCTTTATAGCTCCACTGAGTTGATCACTCACTCCCACGTTCTGGGACAGTATTTTAAACACCAACCAGACTACTGTCTTAGCTGCAGGTGATGGCGATGCTTATTAGGCAGAGCCAGACTATTATGATGATGAGGAGGAGTTCTCCTATATGCAACTCTCTGGCGGGTCTATGTAGACCTGGAGTTTCGTTGACGAGACTACAAGGTTTTGGACTAGATGACATTACATATTACCATTTTGTATATTTTGAGAATTTACATGTAATTATTGACCTGGTAACATGATCATACTCAGGAGACCTACAATTACTTATATGCTTTATATATACTTATCACAGTCTTCCGCTTGCGAAATTCAACTGTCTCTGGAGTATGATATGCTGTTTAGGTATAATCCCATTCATGTTTAATGCACTAATACAGACAACATTCAATCATCATTATTTATGTTGCATAAGTGATGTTTTGGAACTCGGGAGTTTGAGCTTATGCTCGACCCCCGATTTTCAGGGCGTTACAATTCATCCATTTTTTAAAGATCATTTTATGGCCAAAAACCAAAATGAGGACGATCCAAATCTCATATAGACCACACCATAGGAGAGAATGGTGATTGAACACCTACCATTAAAAACTTCTTGGGGCTACAAAATTTTGGCTGTAATCAGGTCTCTGTGACCTAATCAACAGGTTGGATGGAAAATAAACATTACAATGGGCCCTAGGAAGTTTTTAATGGTGGGCATTCAATCACCACTATTTTTGTGTGGTGTGGTCCACTTGAGATTTGGATCTGTCTGGTTTTTGGGCTCATGCCCAAAAATATATGGAAACGGCATGGATAAAACGCATATATAATGTTGGGGCCCATAAAGCACTGCCCAATAGCCACCTCGCTACTATTAGCGTCAGTAGGCAATCTGGGTCCCTTAATTGAACCCCTACCTGTGAAATGTGTAGGCACACAGGACAATTGGGTCTACCATGATGTATGTGGTTATATAGGTAGCCCACTGGATAGTAGGGTCCATCATGATGTTTGGGTTTATTCAGTCTTGATAGTTTTTTTTAAGGGCAGGGGTCATCATGATGTAATGTTTTATCCAAGCCGTCCAGCTAGATGATCTATGGTATATTCACACCATCCATTTGTTCAGCTAGTATTAGAGTATGGGTCCGAAAATTGTGAACCCGAGGGTCAAGTGACCAAACCACCCGAAGCTTAGGGCTGGGTGGACGTCCACCTTTTTAGCCTTCCGTAGGCCCACCGGGATGAATGTAGTTAAGATAAGCTGGGTTTTTGGTGGCTTTGTGCTGATAAGGTGGCTTTGTGCTGATAAGCAACTCCCCACAACAACTCATCCTTCATGTAAAGACAATGAAAAATCAGAGCTTTTTAAAATACAAAATCTATATAAAAGAGAAGTTACCAATAAAAAAACACAGAAAGAAGAAAAAATAAAACTGATAGCCAGATTAACAAGCTTCACAGCATACCAAATGTGCAATTAATCCATTCTAATGCACATGTGCAATTATTCTATATAAAAGGGAAGAAAAAACAAACCTGATAGCTAGATTAACAAGCTTCACAACATACCATATGTGCGATTAATCTATTCTCATGTACATATGGTATGTCATTGAGGCTCATTTGCATTAATCTGAAAGTGTAAGAAAGTGCTGCCCATTCAATAATACTACTACATTTGTCTACAATAGTGCTTGTACAAGTGAAATAATAAAGAACAATAAAAAGGGATGATTCACATTGAGCTAGCCTAGGAAGCAATTTGCAGCAGAAAATGGTCATGAACTCAGATAATAATGGTAATTGGGAACTTAGAATAAAAGCTCTAAGGCAAGCAATTCGATGCTCATATGGAAGATCTCAGTTCTCAAGATCAACGAGATTTGCTAACACCAAAGGCAAATAAGATATTTGCACTAACTGCTAGGGATTAGCAGTCCTGCCAAAATCATTAACAAACGACCATGATGGATTTAAGTGAGAATTTTATTTTCAATAATCTTTTCTTCAAGAAATTTTTGAAGAGGCTAACTAGGTGGAACATTGCCTAGAGATTGCAGCTGGAAGAACTTTGTACCAATCGACACTTTGAGATTCCCACGATGGCAATTCGTCGATGATCTCAACCATCTGACCAATGGCCTCTAATATGGACTGTCGAGATCATTTGTACAAACATAGGCAACCAACCATTCAATTCATATATTTGATAGCTCATCATGGATTGCTTATGATTCTAAAAGAATCACTTCTGTTAGGCAATTTTTACCGTATGAGTATCGAAAAGGATGACCGAAAAAATTGAATCTAGGTGGATTTTTATAGTGCTCGAAGTGCATTGGAACTTTTCTTGTAGTTCAATATAAAGGAAACGACCAAATTGTTGTTACCTGAAATGACCAAATTGTTGTTACCTGATCTTTAAATGGCACCAAGGAAAGAAAACAGATAGAACAGTGGAATTTCAGGTCTAGTAAATTAAGAGAACTTACCTGATTAGCAGCATCTTTGGCGTATCTAAATAAAAACCAGCAGGCCTCGAAATTGGTCTGTTCAAGAGCGCTGGAAATTAAAAAATGGACTATAAGAGAAAATAAGGGCTCAAGGATAAAGTCCTTCAAACGAAAAGTAGATGCCTAATAATCAAAACCATCCAGGTTGCTTCCATTTGAGACATGCCACTCATGGAAACAAAGCTTGGATGCAGTACAAAAAAAGTTTCAATTGGCTAAATTTCTGATTCAAAAGTCAGGGCCAATCACTCATTCCAGACAAACATTTTGCTTCTTATTAAATGTGAAATCCAACAGTTAGGATTCACCCATTCTGGGATATTTCTTGGGTGTCTCAATTCCAAGTGGGGCCATCAGCTAAATGTTATGGATTGCTGAACCATGGGCCATGAAGCAAGAAATAGTCATGTACTGCTGTGCAGGATATAATTCCTCTATTCTGCATTGGGGGCATGAGCAAGGATCGAATGCACAAGGGGATATAACAGAGCAGAGGCTTACCTAGTTGATCTTTTCATCCGAAGGACCATGAATCCAATGTGCCCTCCAAAAAATCGAAGGCGATAGAAGACGTTCCGTCTTCCATCCCGATGATTTTCAGGGTACAACCCATCCACTGTAGGGCCTAAAAAATTGGTCTTCATCCCATACATGTGTAACACATGTCCAAAGATCAAATGCTTAATAAATAATTTAGATATAACTAACAGCATGGATCCTTTCTCTTTCTTAATCATTGCTAAACAGGAAAATAAAGATGGCAATGCAAATGAGAATTCAACTCACATCGGGGTCAATTGGATCATGGGAATTTCAGGAAGCTGCACCCTTATCAGAATAAGCATTTTCTAAGCCAATACAATGGTGACCAAGCCTGCAAACAAAAAGCAGAACACAAGTAGTAATCTTGACTGCTGCATCCACAAAAGCAAATACATAGGAAAATAAAATTCACAACTTACAAGTTTGAAAAAAAAAAAAAACTAATGCTAATCAATAAATAGATGAATAATAAAGAGAAAAACAAATACAACAAGCAAACCTTTAGTGATTGTGAATTCCTTCCAAGGTATTCCATAACAGTAACAGTGGCCATAATGGCTACTGCCATTACCATTACGATGTGGGACATAATAGCCGTTATGGCCTTTTTCCTTTTTCTTTCTTTTCTTTTTCTTTTTCTTTTTCTTTTTTTCTTTCCTTTTTTTTTTTTTTTGGAAAAAAAAAAAAATCTCTTTCAGCCCCTTTAAGGGCCATTTTTTCTGCAACAGCCATTTTGGCCCTGTAACATGTAATGGTCAACACATTTACCATTAAGTTGCATTCGTTACGTAACTGTTTTAGCATACCTTGATTCCTTCAAATGGAAACAGGTTTGATGACTTTATTGAGCCCGATTTCGAGAGTGGGTGGTCATAATGAAGAGGTTCCTTAATCTTATCGCTACTGTTGAAACTGTGGATCATGAAAAGAACTATGATAAATTGTTTCTTTTATTAGCTATTATGATCAATCATTGAGGGTTAAGGGTAGGACTGAAGAGTGTAAGTGTTGAAATTAACATTTACTAGTAAAAGACACAGAAAACAAATCAATGAAGTCATACCAGATCGACTTAAACGATTATCAACTAGACTGGAAGCTTTTTTTAACATACGTGTCCTCATGGAGTCCATCTCAAAAACTTGCTTTGCAAGCTGCAAAGAAGAGGTAGAATAAGCACATGTCTAGGTGATAATTGACAATGCCATTCTTTGCATGGATTTCAAGGTTGAACCAGTTGAAAAAATATGGCTTTTTGCTCAAACATGCTAGTGTTTGCAGCAATTACGAATACAGTGTAAAAGAAACCACAGTTTTTTCTGCTTTCTACTCACACAAGATATCAAGTCAACAGAGTAAACCAGATTAGTAAAAATAGGGGATTTGTACAAATCTTACAGCTAACCAGAAGCACTCCTATAAAATCCCCCTCCCCCCCCCCCCCCAAAAAAAAAAAAAAAAAAGAGAACTGAGAGATACAAATAAAAATAATAATTAGAAAATGGGCCTTTATAGGCATATCGGTCACCGATTTTTTTATCAGACCATCTCACTCCTGTTTCAGGTAACTGCATTGACCAATAAGGACATAATGTGCTCACATCGGTTGGACAATATGGATTTTTGGAACCCTACCTATAGTTCCTCTTTAGAAATGCTAACTAGATTCCTCCAAATATTACACAGAACAATCACAACCATTTTAAAAAAATTGGTCGTCTCAGGCATCCACCTAATAACTCTATCTATGGGGGAAAAAAACCTTAATTTAACTTTTAATTATGTCTTTTAGCAGCAAGGTATTCAAAATTGGCTATGCAACGGTCATAACCGTCATGCGTTATGGGACCGAAACAGCTGTAATAGCCGTTACAGAAAAATGAGCTGTAACAGTCCTGTAACAGCCCCGTAAAGGACTGTAATGGCCTCATGACGGCCCCGTAATAGTCCATAAATATTTTTCCTAAAAAAAGGGTTGTAACAGCTGTTAAGGCCCGTACCATAACAGTAACGACAGTGGCCATTATAGCCACCATTACCATTATGGAACACTTTGTTTAGCAGTGTATATATTTACTTGTATAGTTCTAATGTATCTTTGGTTATGAAAAAGTTTTTCACTTCAAATGCATTTCATAACCAAAATTTCATTTAACCATACATTTTCACAATATCGCCAATATGGGCATGACAAAGTGTCAAAGTTCCAAGTTTGGGACTGTCATGCCAACCTTGGAGACATTTGTATGTTCCTCGACATGACACTCCAAGATACAGTATGGACAAAATGTCATGGTGATGCCATAAAAATGTGCCTCGTATATGTCTGACACTTTAAGAAAATTTAATTGGATTTAGTAAGCAAGTAGAAAGAGGGAAAAAGAAAAAGAAAAAACAGTGCTTCATGATAGCTTGTGCAAATGTCACATAATAAATCTACGGGTCAATACACGTGCCAACATCACCCATGGAAGAGATCCCTGATGTCTATCAAGTGGGTCTAACCATGTAGATGCCCTGGTCCGAAAATCAGGTTGGTCTACTGATAAGAGGTATGTCATAGTCTGTGAAACAAATGGACAGCTGAATAATCTTGGCCCAGTTTTTCTGTCACCCATCTGTTTAAAACATCGTGGTCATCATTATAAGATGAGCAGCCAAATACAACACTGGGGGCCATGGAATCACTTTGGCTTGGATTTCTCACATGTGTTCCGGGTGGGAACATGTGGGTGGCATGTAGATGAATTGCTGTAACACAAATGGATTAGCAAACCTCATTGCACAGAAATCTCAGGTTTCAGTGAATAAGTGGGGCCTATGGTTCAGTAATCCAGCCCATTGGCAAATTTGACACCACGATGAGGGAAGCATGCCCAAAAAACTCGTTGGTCAGATGATCCTAGCAACCAATTTTGGGGCTTTTTTTCAGTTGGATGTGGGCCTTTGCAATGTGTTTCTCCATCACCACCTACTGACAGGCCACAGGTTGAAAGGTTAGGAATTGATGTTGTCCTGTTGAGGAGATTTTTAAGGTATGATCCATTCACGATGGGACCCACAAACAGATTATCTGGATCACTGAACCATACTGTGCATATCCTCTGCTCAAGGTTCATATATTGCCTCTTCCCATATTTGATTACCTGGCTACAACTAGAGGTAGCCATCAGCAAAATCTTCTTCGATTTATGAAGAAAATGATGTAGATAAAATTACTGACGATGAATTTACCTGGGCATTCTGTCTGTTGGGCCCTGCTGCATGCCCTGATGGCGCCAAAGGCAAATTGAGTTCAGCATCCAAATCTGGTTCCATGTCAGGTTGAAGATACGCCGGCACGCCCTCAGATTCTGTCTTCGTTCCCATGTCCACTTCCAAAGCATCGACCTCTTGGTGATGTTAAAAGAAGAGAACCAGAAACAAAAGAAAGAAAAATTAACATTGCAGAATTCATAGGATTTGGTGACAAACACCAGGAATGAAAAAGAAAATTCCACACAATACAAGGCAACTGAAGAGAGTAATATCCTAAATGACTGTATCTCATATTACCACCCAAAAGTTCATCCTCGTCAATGTCATCGGGTACACTATAGCTTCTTCTAAGAGATTCTTGGATTTCGTTGCTCACATCCATCAGATCCATCATCTCATCTTGCATGTTCTACATCATCAAATCCGTCAAAGTGAGTTTTTTTAGAATATCGTGATTAAGAGGCCATATACCCACACTTTTCTAAAGGTTAGACCAAAAAGAAAAAGGACTAGATCAGTTTTGGATCTCAACCGCCAAAGAGAATCTAAGTTGCATTTGGCTCAGGCCAGGAAAAAAATAATTCATGATTCTTGGGATTTCCACCCAGTAGATTTTCCAACAATCATGAAACAATGCTCATGTGATACGTAAGGGCTCTTTCTTTCCAATACAACAATAGAAGCAAACCAAAAATCACAAACCAGAAAGAATACCTAATTGATTAAAAAATTTCAAAGAAGAAATCACGAAAAAAAAAAAAAAACAATAAAATTCATGATTGAAAGAATATCACAAGTGAATTAGAGCCTATAAAACCCAGATATGGAATTACAAGGCATTACCTGATGCTTGATCAAAAGAACAGGCATTTGTTTCTGGACCCAACAATGGTACAACTCCAACCATGGCTCCACAATCAAAGTTGTTCATCTGGTGGTCTCCATCATGGATTGAATTCTCCTACGCCATGTAAATTGGTAGCGCACGAGATCAATAGTACAGTTTGCTTGGCTTCCAAATCATCTCAATCAAGAAGTGGATTGAATTCTCCCATGCCGTGTAAATTGGTATGGTGCACTTCAAAATACGATGAAGAAATGACTGACTTTATCTCTCAGCTGAAGTTTCATTTCTGCTCTTTCTGCGGCATTCACTGCTTCCCGCTCAGCTGCATAAACAACACAAAACATGAGTGGCTTATAACATCATATGCAGTACAGGACATATTCTAGGAAGATTGCAGAAGCCAGAAATTGAGAACTTAGAAGAGGTCTATTCAGTCCCCAGTGAACTTCAGAAATGGAAGGGTCGAAGGAAATACCACATGAAATATTTCAAACGTAAACAAGACTGTTTAGCAATTTACAGCCTTCCTGACATGACTATGAAAGAAAGCCAACAAAAAGGTTTACACCCTTCAAAACATAACAGGCTAAAATTTTCAGGATGGACTCAGAAATGCAAGCATCAACTGGAAGGTCAAGAATTAAGATACAATCTTTATATGATCTTCGGACATGAAATCTAGGATAGATGATCATATCTCAAGTCAGGCTTCCTTTCGACTTTTGTCTTGCTCAACCTATTCACTATCTCATTCAGGTGCCACTCTACTCTCACGGTGCGGACCTATACACAAGCATCACAACCAGTTAGAATTAGAAGGCAATGAATTTTTGCACAGTATGCAGAAAGAAGCAAGCTGCATGATGCAAAATCATTCATACTAATGGAATCTCAAAGGATTGATATGATAACTACTGATATGATCTAATTCACAAGTTTTTACATAATAGCTTATGTTAGATTACAGGTAGAGTCAGTAGGACCTGTTGAGAAAATTTTCAAGAAAATGAAGAGTAGTGATTAGACAATTCTTGACTGTGAAAACAATTCCCTGCAGGAAATTTTTTCTTTCATGTATGTTTACAAAACATTTTTCTTTTGTCGGCATAAGGATTTCTCAATAACATCTTAGAAGAAGCAAAAGACTTACAAAATCACTGGAAGAAGCGAAAGACTTATCTGAAATCACTGACTACTGTTCTCGACCACAGTGGTCTGCTAATGAATGAGTGAAGAAAAGGGAGAGCGGAGTTTGTCTTTCCTCCCAGATCTTCGAAAGAAACTCCGAAATCATTCAAACCCTAGAATCGTTTTCTAGGGTTTATCTTCTTTGCAAATGGAATCCTTGAAGGCTCGATAATCTATCACTCTCTCTTGAATCCAAACCCTGCATCTGCCAAATCCCTGCAGTGGCAGCACCGGTCTGAAATCATGGATTCCGATGCAGATATGGAGGATTATGGTTTCGAGTACTCTGAGGAGGAACCAGAGGAGCAGGATGTCAATATCGAGAATCAGTACTACAACTCCAAAGGTTTAGTGGAAACTGATCCAGAGGGAGCACTTGCTGGTTTTGCTGAAGTAGTTCGCATGGAACCTGAGAAGGCAGAGTGGGGATTCAAAGAGTTAAAGCAGACTGTTAAACTCTATTATCAGCTGGGGAAGTACAAGGAGATGATGGACTCTTACAGGGTGATGCTGACATACATCAAATCAGCTGTAACAAGGAATTACAGTGAAAAGTGTATAAATAACATAATGGATTTTGTTTCTGGGTCAGCAAGCCAAAACTTGGTCTTCTACAAGAGTTCTATCAGACCAAGCTGAAGGCCCTTGAGGAAGCAAAGAATGAAAGACTGTGGTTTAAGACAAATCTCAATAACTGTAAGATTTGGTTTGACATGGGGGAATATGGGCGGATGAATAAGATATTGAAGGAACTCCACAAATCTTGTCGAAGAGAAGATGGTACAGACGATCAGAAGAAAGGCACCCAACTTTTGGAGGTCTATGCCATTGAGATCTAAATGTACACTGAAACAAAGAATAACAAGAAACTCAAGCAACTGTACCAAAGAGCACTCGATAAAATCAGCAATACCCCATCCACGTATCATGGGTATAATTCATGAATGTGGTGGGAAAATGCACATGGCAAAGCGTCAATGGGCAGAGGCAGCCAGTGATTTCTTTGAAGCTTTTAAGAACTACGATGAAGCTGGGAATCAACGGCGTATTCAGTGCCTGAAATATTTGGTTCTGGCCAACATGCTAATGGAATCTGAAGTGAACCCTTTTGATGGGCAAGAGGTGAAACCGTACAAAAATGACCCCGAAATCTTAGCAATGACAAATCTGATAGCAGCATATCAAAGAAATGAGATATTGGAGTTTGGGAAAATCTTGAAGAGCAAGAGAAGAACAATCATGGATGATCCTTTCATCCGAAATTATATTGAGGATCTGTTGAAGAATATCAGAACCCAAGTATTACTTAAGCTCATCAAACCATACACAAGGATCCGGATCCCCTTCATATCAAAGGAACTCAACGTGATGGAGAAAGATGTTGAGTCACTTCTGGTCTCCCTAATTTTGGACAACCGCATCCAAGGTCATATTGATCGGGTGAATCGGCTGTTGGAGCGCAGCGACAGGTCGAAGGGGATGAAAAAATACGCAGCGATAGACAAATGGAATACTCAGCTTAGGTCCCTCTACCAGACCATCACCAACAGAGTAGGTGGATGATTCAAGCAGGTAGCAGCTTCCGTCTGTTTTGAGAGAGCCATTTTTGCTATAGCAGTTGTGGTTGAATTGGGGTGGGAAGCTTTCATTGATTCCCGGTTCCCATTTATTATAATGATTATTGCAGAGTTAAGTGAAGTTGTGAATAACAAGAAGGGATTTTCATTATAAGAGAATTTGTGCAGGCTTTATGTGCATTTTGAGTACTGTTTTAGCTGCGGCCTCTGTCATTTTGAGTGGTCTTATTGCTGTTTTTGACGGTTTCTAAAAAAAAAAAAAAAAGAATGAGTGAACAAATTGACAAGAGATGGGGCCTTGTGTCAAATTGGCTTTTTTTTTTTTTTTTTCCTAAATAATATTCACTCATTCATAAAGAAAAATCTAGAGAACTGTTTATCATGAATCAATTCTCATTCTGCACGTCCTAGGGGAAATGCAAGGGAGCCCTTAAGGAAACCTTTTGGAAACATCTTAGCTTGTACCGTCCATTATTTAGTTGTCTTCAACATCTTAACCAGCGATATTAAAAGGAATCAAAATAAGTTAACATAGTTCACATCTTTTCTAAATGATCAAATAGATATCTACTCCAAACTCTTTTTTTTTTTTTTTTTTGTACTGAACACGAGGCAATTTCGATGTAAGAACCAAATAGAGAAAGTAAACAGAGACTCTCTTCCATTGCATGTGGTCCACATACTAACCTTTAACTTCTCACCACTTGTCAATCATAGAGGCTTCAATTCCATATCAGAACTCGCTTCAACTATTCCACAAGGTAAATGATCCACCTTAACAGAAGTTTCATGAGATTCCTGAAGCAGAGCAAATGGGGCAAAAACTACACCACTCATTAAATAAGAATAAACACATCCATACACAAAATTCATTTCTGGTACATGGGAGATTCAGGGTTCAGCATTCATTTATGGCATATGGAGAAGCTAGTAGTAGATTTTCATAGCAAGAATTTAAAGCATTCAAAATATATACCTTCTACACCTAAATCAGCTTGCTGGTGTATTGCAGTCCTGGCGCTAGTTTCCCCATGGCCATTGCAACGGGAAAATAGTTAAAATAAGTTTTTCCCAAAGAATGATACTAATCACAAGAAGAAAATTAAAAAGTTGAATTTTATTACGAAGCCTCACATCCATTACTTTGTCCATTCAAGATGGGACATGAGTGGTAGAATGGATGGATCATCTAGTCCATTCAAGACAATCTTATTTGTCTGACTCGCAGTTCATAAAGAAAAAAAGTCAACAGGCTCGTTTTCAAGTAGGATAATCAACCACTAGAATTGTTTGTCTTACATGGTTTTGTGCAGTCGTCCATCTTAGGTGAGTCAAAACAAGATGGATGGCCCAGATTAATTTGCCATATTAATAGATATTATTAATTTGTATAGGTAGAATATGAAAGTTTTTGCTAAAGATCAATAATTGCCAATACCTGAGACTGACTTGGTGTTTGAGAATTTAAGTTTTGCATTTCTATTTGGATTTCTCGGGGTCCTGTACTACTGTCAGCAGCATTGGGATCTAGACTTTGTCGTAAAATGAAAAACAATATGAAAAGAAAGAAAAAAAGAAAAAAAAGAAAGAAAGAGACAGATGTTACGAAGTAGCATCTTTTATTAGTAAAAATGCAAATAAGAAAGGAAGACATTCTTGTACCTGTGTCATTACATCATCCATTACCAACATTTGTATCTTACTCAACAATGTACATGTACAAAAACAGGAGACAATATCTGGTCAAAGGCATGACTTGTTACTGAAAAAAAAAAGAAGAAAAAAAAAAAAAAGAGAAAATGAAAAAGATAAATCAATATTGTTGAAAGCAAGTGTATAGAAATTAACCAGGGTTCAGTAACCTCAATCTCTGAATCCACCTTCCTCCAATCCAGCCCTTCCTCAGCCAAAACCTCCTCCCTCGGACGGCCTGCACTGAATGGGCTCGACCGAGTCCTCCCAGGCTCATTCATAGATCCTCCACCTTCAACCCTTGGTGGATCCAAAACAAGCCGTGGCTTCTCACACTCCACATCTCGAGGTGGGCCACCCCTGCCCCATCGATCAGAATCCATAACAAATCAAGCCAGAGAAAGCAACAACTTAAAGGACTATCCAAACAAGTAATTTTAAACCAGGTGGACCAGATCATTTAAACTCAAACTCAACATGAAATGCTCAACAGCTAGAACAGATAATAGAAAACCGTTAAACCAAATTCAGTACAGACCCTCCACAATGGCCTGATGAGGAAAACATAATTTCCCTATAATCAAAGGAAGACATTGCCCCAAGCTCACGTTCCAACTGCTGCATGGCAGCAAGGTTCTGCCTGATCCTTGCACCAAGTCTACAAATCTGCAGGACAACACCCTACTAGTGAGACTTCAATAGAATGACATTTCTTCTTTAAAGATTCAATTATAAAAAGCAATCCTCCAGAGAGAACCTGTTGCCGTGTGTTTGGATTCCAAATAGTATGCTCTTGTCAGCTTGATTTTCTTTGTATGCTGGAATGAATCAATCTTTACCTTTCTCTTCTTGGTATCCAACTTCAATCTAAATGCATTAGCCCAGTTTGTCCCACTAAGAACTTTTCAATCCCTTCAATATGTTCCAAGACAGATCCAAAAGATGACAATTTGTCCTATACTCCCATTCTCATATCCAAATGTCGACAATCTTCAGGCCCTCTTTTCGAGCCATTACAACACCGTCATCGACCCATACAAGAAAATGCCCAACAATATAATACACAATTAGATAATGAGTCCCACAATAAAATAAAACTCCTGAGGGTCATAAGTGAAGTACAATTTATAGCTAATACATCCAGCAGTTGCAATGCCATCTGAATGAGATCAATGCAACAATAAAATTCACTAATAGGAAAACGATTGCTGCAAAAAATATGAGAGAGAGAGAGATCGAGAGAGAGAGAAAAGAGAGAGAGAGAGAGAGAGAGAGAGAGAGAGAGAGAGAGAGAGAGAGAGAGAGAGAGAGAGAGAGAGAGAGAGAGAGATCGAGAGAGAGGAGAGAGAGATCGAGAGAGGAGCGGAGAGAGAGATCAGAGGGAGGGAGTGAGGGAGCAGAGAGAGAGATATAACATTGGTGCCATTATGCCTACGGTTTGGAATTAGGGTTTTTTTTTTTCACATCATCTTTTCAGAAGAGTAACGGCCACCTGTAATTTCAAAAACCACTGATTTGGGAAGGAACGGTATTAAGCCATTCCAACAAAATAGACATAACCTCCTTCACCAAAATCATTAACAAGAAGTCATGTATTCCTAAATGGGTAGATCATAGAAAATTTAAAGGTGTAGTGCTAGTGCAAAATTTTTTTTTTTTGTTAAAACATTCATCAATTGAAATAATCTAAATATTCTTTTGAGCTTCATCTTATGACCTGATGATTAGCCAGATGTTAAGTCCCATGGCATCCAGCGACAATTGCATGGCTCTGAATTGTCAAGCTCCACTCCCTTTACTAATGAACGAACCCCCTTCTCATACCGGAGGAAGGGGCCTAGCCAAGGTCTCTCCCGTGGTGGCCATGTATTCTCTGGCACAATAGCTATTTCTTCCAATCGTGCGGTGGACGTAGAGCCAACGAACCCCTTCTCATAGCGGACAATGTCTCACTTCGGATTAAGATGATATGAGTATCCCAGATCTGCCATGGCTTAAATGATTACCGCCTCTTCCCTGCTTGCGACCACCATTAAAAACCTCCACTCCACTTATAGTAGGTCGCTGGCCTACTTGAGTGCTAGGGTTGGGCTCCACCGGCTCACTTGTGGACCGAGCACGTGGCTTGCTTGTGGGTTGATGCCGAACCAAAATCGAGCTCAAAGTCGTAGGCCGGTCTTCCGAGGCGTAAGTCTCTCGTCCTCTTATTACCTCTTGCAGGCGCACTCCCATCGAGATGCATCGCTGTGATCGTGCGTGGAGGCTCAATGTTTTCCCGCCCGTAACTTGGATAAAATGGGCCAACACCATAACTTGCGGACCGAACCTCCTTGAGCCACTTGACCAACCAGTCTCCTGCAGGTGGTGCGGTCTCAGCAATTAGTTCAGCATGGTTCAAGTAACCTCCTTTTTGGCAAAACGCAACCGTAGACGCAAGACAGATTTTTTGCCTTTTTAATCAAGGGTATTCTACATAATGTAATTAAGAGCTTGTGCCAGACTACAACTTAGAATGTAAAGAATTCAAAATCTCTGGAATAAGATCTCTTCTTTTGTGTTCTACTCTTATGTGCTTGTTTATGATTGTTTGTGAATTCTTATGAAATCCCCCGAACAAATAAAATGCCTACGAATGAATAAACAAAACAAACCACGTAAAATATTGCTCTAGCAACGAGATAAAGTCGACCCAGATGGTTTGGCCAAGTGCAAAGGAGATAGAGAACTACCCGCTTTGAAAGTGTTAGGTTCAAGTTGAAGGTTCTAAAAGGGAAAATAAAAGGCCTAAAAGGACATGGGTGGAGGTAGTAACAAAAGATTTAAGCACATATATGGTTTAACTAATGATATAATTTATGATACAATAAAATGACAGAACAAAACTTTAAAGCTTAGAATAGTTGGGATAATGCTTATGATGATAACAGTATACATACATACATCCCCATCCACATTATCTAAGCATTGTCCCAAGTGATTCATGGCAGCTACACGGATCCTATTATTCCACTCCACTTCATCATGGACCATATTCTCATTTAAATTATGGGCCCTTAGGTCATTTTCTACTACCTCTGCCACTGTGCTTTTGGGCCTTCCATTGCCCCTTTAAATTCTCCAACTTGTACTCACTCCTAAATTATTGGTCATCAAGTCATTTCTTAATACCTTCATCCTGCACTCGCTTGATCTCGCTCGAATAAACACCAACAACTTAAACCAACGTACAACTTGTCGGTGTTGACGCATCTATATCCACTCAGATGATACTAATTATACAGTTTAAGAGTGAGTTAGTACAAGTTAAAGGTTTTAAACGAGCAAGCGATAGTCTTAAAAGGACGTGGATGGAGAGAAGGATATTGCTTGTAAGATATAAAGCATGGTGAATAAAGTAGAGATGTGTGCCTCTGGAATTTTGTGAAATTGCCTTAAGTACCTTTCTAAGCCACTCATTAGATATACCCGAATAGGATGAAGTGATATAGAAAGATGTTGCTTATAGATTTAGAGCATGGCGAATAAAGTAGAGATGTGTCCCTCTGAAATTTTGAAAGGGAAATTCTATATGATGGTTAGAAGACTAGTCATGACATATGGGGCAAAATGTTGACAACTAAGGAATAACAAAATCATATGATGAGCAAGGTTGTTAAATCAAGAAAATCACATAAGCCATAACCCTACGTTCTGCTTATGCCATCGCTGGATCGCTACTCAATCACTGCCGATAGTATTTTTTTTTTTAATTAAAAAATAGTTAAAAGGAAAAAAATTACTATGTATAAGAACAATCATTATACATGTGTTAAAATTTTGGGCAGTCACTAAACGATATATTCATACGATGCATCGCAAAGATGAGGAACCGGAGATGAATGTGTGGGAAGACAAGGAATGCCAAAATTATGAATGAATGCTTTAAATGAAAGTTAAGAATAACACCAAAGGTAATAATATTGAGATGATTTGACCACATGCAATGAAGATAAGGAACTAAACAGTTTTGAAGGATTTGATTGGTAGGTTAAAGACTAAAAAGGGTGGATATACTAACAGAAGATTTATGCAAGAACAATTTAGTTGAGAATACAACCTGAATAGATTGGAGTGATATAACAGAATTGTAAAGCTTAAATTAGATGGGATAGTGCTTAGATAACGATGATGATATACATACATACGTCATCTTCATCCTTATTATCATCATCAAAGCATTTAGTCCTAACTGATTGGGTCATCTACATGAATCCTATTATGCCACGCCGCTCCGCCAAGGATCATATCTTCAATTAAACTACCAGCGTTCAAGTCATTTGTTTCTACCTCCACGCTAACATGGAAATGGTTTTTTTTTTTTTAACCCAAAGAACTAAAAATTAATCCAAATGGAAAATCAAATGTACCACACCACAGAGAACAATTGAGAAGGGGAGCACAACCAAAACCATCTTAGATGTTTTGTCGAGTCTACTAAGTTGAATGTAAGCAAATTAAGCGATTGAGAAAGATATTACGTATAAATTTAGAGCTAGGTGAATATATTAGGGTTGTATACCTCTACATTTTTGTGACATGGGTGGAGGTAGTAACAAAAGATTTAATATTTGATAGTGTTAGTTAGTTTAAATTTATGGTCGTAAAAGGGCAAATAAAAGGCCTAATTGGACATGGATGGAAGTTGTAACAAAAGATTTAAGCACGTAGATACAGTTTAGGAGTGAGGTAATACAAGTTAAAGGTTTCAAATAAACAAGCGATAGTCTTGAAATGACATGGATGGAGCAAAGGATAGTGCTTGTAAGAATAGAATGGAAATGTGTGCCTATGGAATTTTGTGAAATTGCCTCAAGTACCTTTTTAAGACACTCATCGGATAAACTTGAATCGGATGAAGTGATTGAGAAAGATGTTGCTTGTAAATTTAGAGCATGATGAATAAAGTGTAGATGTGACCCTCTGAAAATTTGTAAAATTGCCTTATACTAATAAAACTGAAGGAAAAATTATATAAGATGGGTAGAAGACTGGTCATGACATATGGGGCAAAATGTTGGACAGTTGGGTACTAACAAATTCATAGGATGAGCAAGATTGTTAAATCAAACAAAACCACATAAGTCATAACCCTGGGTTGATTGCTTATGCCATCGCATGATCGCTTATGCTATTGCTCAAGCTGATAGTTTTTTTTTTTAAAAAAAATTAAAAATTAAAAAATGGTTAATAAAAGAAAAAAATAAAAAAAATCTACAACTTTTTTCAAAACTGGCTAATTACTATGTATAGGAACAATCATTATACATGGGTTAAAATATTGGACGGTCACCAAATGACACATTTATACGATGAGAATCGCAAAAATGAGGAACTAAAGATGAATGTGTGGAAGACGAGAAATGACAAAATTAGGAATGCATGCTTTAAATGAAAGTTAGGAGTTACACCAAAGGTAATGAGATTGAGATGATTTGTTCAAGTGCAATGAATATAAGGAACTAAACAGGTTTGAAAGAGTTGATTGGTAGGTCGAAAGCTAAAAAAGGTGCATGTACTAACAAAAGATTCAAGTAAGAATAGTTTAGTTGAGAATTCAACTTGGATGGATTGGAGGGACATACAATAATTGAAAAGCTTAGATTAGCTGGGATAGTGCTTAGATGACGATGATGATATACATATATATGTCATCCTCATCCTCATTATCATCATCAAAGCATTTTGTCCTAACTAATTGGGTAAACTACATGAATCCTACGATGCCACGCCACTCCACCAAGGATCACATCTTCAGTTAAATTATCGGCATTTAAGTTATTTCTTTTTACCACCACGCTCCCATGGTAATTTTTAAAGACCCATTGAACTAAAAATTAATCCAAATGAAAACTCAAATGAACTACACCACAGAGAACAATTCAGCGGGGGAGCATGACCAAAAACCATATTAGAGGTTTTGTCGAGTCCATCAAGTTGAATTTATTTAAATTAAGCGATCGAGAAAGATATTACGTATAAATTTAGAGCTAGGTGAATGTATTAGAGTTGTATACCTCTATAGTTTTGTGAAATTTCTGTCCGAGAAGACAATGAATGACATAACTAAGAACAAATACATTCAACGAAAGTCATGAGTAATACCAATTAGTAATAATATGTGGAAAAGTCGACCAGGATGAATTTCAAGTGTAAAAAAAAAAAAGGCAAAAAGTGCAAATAAAAGGCCTAAAGGGACATGGGTAGAGGTAGTAACAAAAGATTTAATCAGCCTAAAGGGACATGGGTAGAGGTAGTAACAAAAGATTTAATCTTCGATTGTGGTTGTTGGTTTAAGTTAAAGGTCGTAATAGGGCAAATAAAAGGCCTAATGAGACATGCATGGAAGTTGTAACAAAATATTTAAGCACATATATGGCTTAATTGAAGATACGGTATAGGAGCGAATAGTAAAAGTTAAAGGTTTTAAATGAGCAAGCGATAGTCTTGAAAGGAGATGGATGGAGCGAAGGATATAGATTTAGAGATGTGTGCCTTTGGAATTTTGTGAAATTGCCTTAAGTACCTATCTAAGCCACTCATCGGATAAACCCGACTACGATGAAGTGATTGAGAAAGATGTTGGTTGCAGATTTAGAGCATTGCGAATAAAGTGTAGATGTGTCCTTATGAAATTTTGTAAAATTGTCTTATACTAATAAAACTGAAAAAGAAATTCTAGATGATGGGTAGAAGACTGGTCATGACATATGAGGCAAAATGTTGGATAGTTGAGGACTAACAAATTCATATGATGAGCAAGGTTTTTAAATCAAACAAAATCATATAAGCCATAACCCTGGGTTGATCGCTTATGCTATCACTCAAGTTGATAGTATGAGAACATTATTATACATAGATTAAAATTTTGGATAGTCACCAAACGACATATTCATACGATGAGCATTGCAAAAACGAGGAACCGGAGATAAATGTGTGGGAAGACATCGAATAACAAAATTATGAATGAATGCCTTAAATAAAAGTTAAGAGTAACACCAAAGGTAATAAGATTGAGATAATTTGGCCACGTGCAATGAATATAAGGAACTAAACGGGTTTGAAGGAGTTGATTGGTAGGTTGAAGGCTAAAAGGGTGGATGTACTAAGAGAGATTTAAGAAAAAATAGTTTAGTTGAGAATACAACCTTAATGGATTTGAGGGACATAACGAATTGTAAAGCTTAGATTAGCTGGGATAGTGCTTAGATGACGATGATGATATACATACATACGCCATCCTCATCCTCATTATCATCATCAAAGCATTTTGTCCCAACTAATCAGGTCAACTACATGAATCCTTTTATGCCACACCACTCCGCCAAGCACCATATCTTCAGTTAAACTATCGGCGTTCAAGTCATTTCTTTCAATCCACACTCACAAGGTAATAGTTTTTTTTTTTAAATTTAATTTTAGACCCTTAGAACTAAAAATTAATCTTAATGAACCACACCACAAAGAACAATTGAGAAGGGGAGAACAGTCTAAAACCATATTAGATGTTTTGTCGAGTCCACCAAGTTGAATGTAGCCAAATTAAGCGATCGTGAAAGGTATTACGTATAAATTTAGAGTAAGGTGAATACAATAGAGTTTTATCCCTCGATAGTTTTGTGATATTTTTGTCCAAGAAGACAATGAATGACATAACCAAGAACAAATACATTCAATGAATGTCATGAGTAACACCAATGAGTAATAATATGAAGTGAAGTCGACCAGGATGATTTTCTAATGTAGAAAAAAAAATAAAGGGCAAAACTACAAATAAAAGGCCTAAAGGGACATTAGTGGAGGTAGTAACAAAAGATTTAATCTTTGATAGTGTTAGTTGGTTTAATTAGAAAGTCGTAAAAGGGAAAATAAAAGGCCTAATGGGACTTGGGTAGAAGTAGTAACAAAAGATTTAAGCACATGTATAGCTTAACTGAAGATACAGTGTAGGAGTAACTTAATATAAGTTAAAAGTTTTAAATGAGAAAGCGATAATCTTGAAAGGACATGGATAGAGCGAAGGATATTACTTGTAAGATTTAGAGCATGTTTAATAAATTCGAGATGTGTGCCTCTGGAATTTTGTAAAATTGTCTTAGGTTCCATTTTAAGCCACTCATCGGATAAACCCGACTAGGATGAAGTGATTGAGAAAGATGTTGCCTGTAGATTTAGGGCATGGCGAAGTAAAGTGTAAACGTGTTCCTCTGAAATTTTGTAAAATTGCCTTATACTAATAAACCGAAGAGAAATTTATATGATGGGTAGTAGACTGGTCATGACATATGGGGCAAAATGTTGATTAGCTTGAGGAATAACAAATTCATAGGATGGGCAAGGTTGTTAAATCAAATAAAATTATATAAGCCATACTTTTGTGGGTTAATCGCTTTATGCCATCGCATGATAAACCTGCTGATCAACAACTCGATGGTTTTTTTTTTAAAAATTAAAAATCGAAAAAATGGTTAATAGGGAGAAAAAGTAAAAAATAAATCTAAAACTTTTAAAAAACTCAGTTTAATTACTACATATAAGAACAGTCGATACATGCGTAAAAATTTTGGACATTCACCAAACGACATATTCATTACAGGTAATAAGATTGAGACGATTTGGCCACGTGCAATGAAAATAAATGGGTTTCAAGGAATTGATTGGTAAGTTGAAGGGTAAAAAGGGTGGATGTACTAACAGAAGATTTAAACAAGAACAATTTAGTTGAAGGGTAAAAAGGGTGAATGTCATCGCACGATCGCTCAAGTCGATTGCCGATGGTTTTTTTTTTCTTAAGAAAAAAATTAAAAATCGAAAAAATGGTTAATAGGGAGAAAAAAGTAAAAAATAAATCTAAAACTTTTAAAAAACTGTCTAATTATTATGTATAGGATCACTCATGATACATGCGTTAAAATTTTGGACATTCACCAAATGACATATTCATACGATGAGGATTGCTAAAATGAGAAACCGGATATGAATGTGTGGGAAGACAAGAAATGACAAAATTAGAATGAATGCTCTAAATGAAAGTTAGGATAAACATTAAAGGTAATAAGATTGAGACGATTTGGCCACTATGCAATGAAGATAAGGGACTAAATGGGTTTCAAGGAATTGATTGATAAGTTAAAGGGTAAGAAGGGTGGATGTACTAACAGAAGATTTAAACAAGAACAATTTAGTTGAGAATACAACATGAATGGATTGGACAGGCATAACAGAATTATAAAGCTTAGATTAGTTGGGATAACGCTTTGATGAAGATGATGATATACATACATACGTCATCTTCATCCTCATTATCATTATCAAAGCGTTTTGTCCCAACTAATTGGGTCAACTACATGAATCCTATGATGCCACGTCACACCGCCAAGGACTATATCTTCAGCTTAAATTATCTACGTCGTGTCATTTCTTTCTACCACCACGCCACATGGTAATGTTTATTTTTTAAAGACCCACTGAACTAAAAATTAATTCAAATGAAAACTCAAATGAACTACACCACAGAGAACAATTGAGAGGAGGGGCACAACCAAAAACCATATTAGAGTTTTTGTCGAGTCCACCAAGTTGAATTTATTCAAATTAAGCGATCGAGAAAGATATTACGTATAAATTTAGAGCTAGGTGAATGTATTAGAGTTGTATACCTCTATAGTTTTGTGAAATTTCTGTCCGAGAAGACAATGAATGACTTAATTAAGAACAAATAAATTCAACGAAAGTCATGAGTAACACCAATGAGTAATAATATGTGGAAAATGTTGCGCAGCACGCCAACAATGCAGTGAGCCCAGATCCAATCTTAGGCCTCACCCACAAACGATAAACAGGAAGAAATATAAACTAGAGATAGATCAAAGCATTGAAAAACAAACCACAAGACAAGATATACGTGGAAAACCCCAAACTAGGGTAAAAAACCACGGATGCAAACTTCCACTATGAAGAACGAAGATTACAAGGCAATATATTAACCTCTCCCTTGGCAGCATATAGAAAACCCTTTGCCCACACCTTAGAATAACTTTCCCTTGCTTTTTCAATTCATAATAAAACCTTAGGAACCCCTATTTATAGTTTAGGTAACTCCCTTTCCGCATCCCGGGCCATGAAAGGACTTCATGACACGAACCGCACAAAATCGCGGAATCCATTCCACAGAACTCTCGACCGGTCGTGCAGTTTGCACGACCGTCGAGAGGACCCCACAACCGGTCGTGAATGAGCCACGACCGGCCGAGCACTCTCGATTAAAAACAAGTGCTTGTTGGACTTTCGAGTCTAGCTAGGCCCACGACCAGTCAAGCCGACTCTACCACGACCGGCCGAGCATGACTCATGACCGGTCGAGGACGGTCCCAGATATGGCTCCACATCTTAACAATCTCTCACTTAGAGACACGTCACCTTAAACGTTCATCTTCTTCATCCGGAGTGCACCACCACCGTCTTCAAGCCTAAAGACCAATCAAAGCTAAACAGAAGCTTCAAATTTTCTCCCGTGTGACCGCCTTGTGCAAAGATATCCGCTACAGGATTCTACTTGTATGAATCTTCTCCAGAGTAATCGATCATCTTCCAAGAACGAGCGTGCATGAAGTGATATCCGATGGCACTATGCTTGGTCCTTGAATGAAAGGTCAATTCTTAGCCAAGTGTATTGCACTCGACTATCACCGCATGCCTTGCACCGCTTTGCTTCTTACCCAACTCTTCCATAAAACCTCGTATCCACACCATCTCCTTGCACGCTTTGTAGCGCAGAATTAGATATTCCGCCTCGTACATCGACTGATAGATACTATTTTCTCGTAATTGAGAGACCCAACCGATCTGCAAGACTACTGTAGTAAAGACATAACCCAGTAGTGCTTCTTTTGCTATCGATATTTCCTGCCAAATCTGAATCCATGTAGCCTTGTAGCTTGATTTCCGATCCACCATAAGCAACCCTACATCCTTAGTACCTATCAAGTATCTAAGGATCCACTTCACAGCTTCCCAATGTTCCTTCCCGGGTTGTTCATGAACTTGCTAACAACTACCACTGCTGAGCAATATCCTGCCTCGTGTTCACCATAAGCATACATGAGACTCCCCAATAAGCCGACGTGTATGGGACTTTAACCATGTAGTCCCGCTCCTCCCGCATCTTTGCACCTTGCTCCTTAGATAGCTTGAAGTGGTTGGCTAATGGAGTGCTAACCACCAAGCACCTCCCATATTGAATCGATCAAGTACCTTGCTATGTACTCGCACCGTGACAAAACTAGTTTCTTGTTTTCCTCGCACGCATTATCCTCATGCCTAAGATTTGTTTTGCATAGCCTCCCTAAATCCTTCATGGCAAATTCTCTGCATGGTTGTCTTTTGAGATCTGAGATGTCCTTCATGCTTGAATCGCCACAAGCATGTCATCAACATATAGAAGAAGGATGATGTATGACGTGATCAAACTTCTTCAAATAACAACAGGGTCCGCATGACATCTCCTGTAACTGTTTCCTGACATGAAACTGTCGAACTTCTTGTACCATCGCCTCTGGCCACCTTTAGGCCATATAGACTCTTCTTCGCCACGCACACTTTGTTCTCATTTCTTGGTGCCATGTGATCCGTCGGCCGATGCATATATATCTCTTCTTCAAAGTCCCCATAAAGAAAGGTTTGCCTTAACATCTACCGCTCTAGATGTAAGTCCTCTAGCAGCTAGCCACTATACTTAAGACTATGCGAATCGTAGACATTTTCACTACAAGTGAAAATATTTCGTTGAAATCGATACTCCGCCTTTACTATTGAAACCCTTTCACAACCAATTTAGCCTTATACCATTTCGAACCATCGTGTCTCCTCCTTCACCAGTAAACCCACTTGTTATGAAGAGCTTTCTTACCCTTAGGTAGAGTGACTAGCTCCCACGTACGATCGACTCAAGAGAGTCCATCTCCTCATCCATGGCCTCGCTCCCACTTAACCCGTGTATCCATCTCCGTAATGCCTCTTTAAAACACTCCTGGTTCACCATTATCATCACAACAAAATAATGTAAGGAGGGTGAGTATCAGATCGTGGGTCTCCTCTCCCGAGTGACCTCCTCACAACCTTGGTGTATACGACTCGCCTCATAATGCTCCCGTGCATGATCATCATGTGGCGCCGTAACACCCGTGTCCGGTAACTCTTCCATCTTTACGAATTCTTTCTCCTCGGCCTTATTTTCCCTTGCACCGCCCTTATGCATCACTTTTTCATTGAAGACTACGCCCTTTCTTCGATGATTTTCTTGTTTTCTTCAGATCCCAAAACTTGTAGCCAAAATCATGCTGCCCGTAACCTATAAACGTGCACATTTTGGATTTCGCATCCAGCTTGTTTCTGTGCTCTGCATCAATGCAAACATATGAAGTGCAACCAAACACTCTGAGATGTGCAAGGTTCACTTCTTTACCAGTCCACGTTTCTTTTGGTAGCCCACCATCCAATGGTGCTGAGGGACTTCTATTGATGAGATATGCGGCAGTATTCACGGCATCCGCCCAAAAGGTCTTGGGGCAACCCACATGTAACCTCATGCTCTCGCGCGCTCAAGGATGGTCCTTATCATGCGCTTCACCACACCATTCTCATATTGTCCCGAAATCGTTTTTACGATGTTTGATTCCATTTGTTTGCACAATACTCCTCAAATCTCTTATCACAAGATTCTCCTCATTATCGATCTCAGACATTTTAATGTTTTGCCTACTCTCGTTTTCTACCATAACTTTCCACTTCTTAAATACATCAAATACATCGATTTATGCTTTAAGAAATAGACCCACGCTTTTTTACTAGCATCATTAATAAAAGTAACAAAATAACGTGAGCCACCAAGAGATAATACTGTGCTTGCCCCTACACATCAAGCAGTACAAGCTCTAACAGATAAGCTGCTCTTTTAGAGCGCATTCCCGTCTTCTTGAAGCTTACTCTCTTCTCGCTTTACTATACACACAGTCCCGCAGAATTCCAAGTCAATAGACATTTTGAGCCTCAGTAGCCTTCCTCAGACAATAGCACTTTCATCCCCCTTCTCACTCATATGTCCCAACCTCTGATGCCATAACTGCCCATTCACTCCAGTTGATGCGGCTGCGAGTGAACTATACGATCCTGAAGTCACGTACAAAATACCTTCCTTCTTACCTCGAGATATCACCAAGGCACCTTTTGTGATCTTCCAGGAATCACTGGTGAATGTCTTCACATAACTGATATCGGCCAACTGCCCCACTGAGATCAAGTTACGTTTCAAACTCGGTACATGTCTGACATCCTTCAATTTCAAAGACGTTCCGTCCTTTTGATTTACATGAACGTCCCCTTTCAACAATACCGCACGGCTCATCATCACCAGGTAGACTCTCCCAAAGTCACCTAACACATAATCACGTAGAACTTCCTTACATGAAGTGACATGAAACGAAGCACCCGAGTCTATAACCCAAGACTCATTCCTCGCATCAAGAGACAAGATCAACGCCTCTTTGTCACTCTCCTCAGATAGATTCACTGAATCCTTCCCCGCCTTGAGAGCTTTCTTCTGTTTCTTGAGCGCCCGCAATCACGTTTCATGTGCCCCTTCTGCCGAAATGCCAACACCCGTCTTTGTCTTTCGGTCCCTTGGACTTCTTCCTCGACTTAGAACGCCCGTGTTTATTGCTCTCCTTTATTCACCGATCTTCCTCTTCCTTCAACGTTTAGAGCATTCCCCGAATCTCCCGAAACTCCCGATGCCTTTCTTCTAGATTCTTCCTTGACGAGAATTAGACCGCCACATCATCAAATTTCAACTTTGTCGACCCCAAGAATTGCTCACAAAGAATCACCAAACCATCCCAATCGTCTTCGCAACCGAGACAAGATCAATAACGCCCGACTTCATCCTCAAAAACAATGCCAACGGATTCCAACTGCTCGTGATCGTATTTCGAACTCGCTTAGATGTTCAAATACCACGCTCCCACCATCCGACATCTTCATGTTGAATAGTTGTTTCACAAGATGAACCTTGTTGGATGCCGAGGGCTTTTCATACATAGCATGGGGCTTCCATTAATTCTTTTGTAGTTTTCACCTTGGATATATTGAAGGCGACGCCCTTAGACAAAGAGAGTCTGATCGTTCCTAAAGCCTTCCTATCCAAGAAAAACCATTCATCATCTCGTCATCTTTCTCTGCTTTCTTTCTTTTCCTCTAGAGTGAACATAGAGGTCCTTCTCGATACGATAATCCTCCATCCGCATCTTTCATAAGGCAAAGTCTCAACCATCAAACTTCACTCAATTCTAGTTTTCCCTTCTTTCACATCGCTCCCAATAGAACTAAACCAATAGCTCTGATACCACTTGTTGCGCAGCACGCCAACAACGCAGTGAGCCTAGATCTAATCTCAGGCCTCACCCACAAACGATAAACAGGAAGAACTATAAATTAGAGATAGATCAAAGCATTGAAAAACAAACCCAAGACAAGATATACGTGGAAAAACCCCAAACTAGGGTAAAAACCACGGATGCAAACTTCCACTATGAAGAATGAAGATTACAAGGCAATATACTAACCTCTCCTCGAAGCACATAGAAAACCTCCTTTGCTTCAACACCTTAATAACTTTCCCTTGTTTTTCAATTCATAGTAAAACTCTAGGAACCCTCTATTTATAGCTTTGGTAACTCCCTTTCCGCATCCTGGCACATGAAAGGACTTACAACACGAAATCCACGCCGCAAATTCGCTGGAATGAATCATGCTGTAATTCTCCTGAAGCTGTGCGTCGGCCAGCTACGGCACGACCGTTTAAGAGGGACCCCACGACCGGCCGTGGAATGAAGCCACGACGGCCAAGCACCTCGAGATCAAAAACAATGCTCGCCTGGACTTTGAGTCGAGCCGGTCCACGATTCTGGCCGAGCCCGGACCCTACGACGGCCGAAAGCATGGCTCACGACTTTGGGGCCGAGACGGTCCCGCATGTGGCTCCACATCTTAATAGAAAAGTCGACCAGGATGAATTTCAAGTGTAAAAAAAATAAAGGGCAAAAGTGCAAATAAAAGGTCTAAAGGGACATGGGTGGAGGTAGTAAGAAAAGATTTAATCTTCGATTGAGTCCTTGGTTTAAGTTGAAAGTCGTAATAGGGCAAATAAAAGGCCTAATGGGACATGGATGGAAGTCAGAATGACAATATTTAAGCACATATATGGCTTAACCGAAGATACAAGATAGGAGCGAATAGTAAAAAGTTAAAGGTTTTAAATGAGCAAAGCGATAGTCTTGAAAAGGACACTGGACTTTGAGTCTTGAAGGATGTTGCTTTATAAGATTTAGAGATGTGTGCCTTTGGAATTTTGTGAAATTGCCTCCAAGTACCTTATCTAAGCCACTCATCGGATAAACCCACCAGGACTTGGGCGATTAAGAAAGATGTTGGTCAAAATTTAGAGCATCAGGATTAAAGTGTAGATGTCCTCTCCTAAATTTGTAAATTTGTCTTATACTAATAAAATCGAAAAAGAAATTCT